>LBNU01021599.1:0-32304 GCA_014162995.1 Artemisia annua | reverse complement strand
GAATAAGATCCATGGTGAATTGATGACCATTCAACTCTCAGCAATGAAGCATGGGTAAGTTGAGTACCCTATGGTTTTGAGCAAACCATTACAGCTATCAACAGATTTGATGTGTCTTTACCAAAGTTGTACCCTTTGGACTAGCCAACTCTTTGATGGAACAGTCAACATCATGGTGAGTTGATAACCATATAACAGATGTACCTGTAGACAACAAAGAATATCAAATAATACAAGAAAGTTAGTTAGTTTTTTTTAGTTTTTTTTTTGTTTTTGTTTTTTTTTTTTTTTTTTTTTTAACAAAATAAAAAAAAAATAATACAACAATCATCCCAAAGAAGTGTCAAGCTGCAAACCATGCTTAGCTTTCATTTCATTCTTGAAAAGAAGACTCTGCCTCATTTCTTTGACCAACTGCTCAGCATATGTCATGTCATTCCCAACCACATCTGTAGAAACAAGCAGCTTCATCCCCAACATCTGTCTTAAAATTCTAAGAGAGATGGGATAAGTAATCTCAGCACACATGTAAAGAATCTTGCCAGCATCAGTGGAGAGCACATGTACATTAGGGAGACGATAAAATTTCCAATTAGCAAGCTCCCATTTTGATTGACCCATCTAAACCCTGAATCCTTTACTAACAGCTAGGTTTGAATCAAATAATGTAGTCAAGTCCCCATGTAAATATAAGCCACAGCCTGTAGGCTCCTTGTTTTTGTAGTAGGAAGTCACCCAACTATACAGATTCACCAAATCCTGTATATCCACAAAAGTTAAAATTTCACTAAGAAAAGTAAAATGTTTAACTGACCCATCTGCTCTATGAATAGTGTTGATATCTTGATCTTTGAGTTCAAGAGGTGTAATTTCCCACTCAACCAAAGGAACATGGGCCACAGGATCTTCACCATCATCTTCCTCAATCTCAATATACTCAGAATTTGCCAAGGGTGTAACCAAACCTCTAGAAACCCTTTTTCTTGCCAAAGTCTTCTTTCTCTTGCCAGGAGAAGGTGAAGGTGTGTCATTAGAAGCATCAGCAGGTGCAGATTGGTCAGCAGGAACAGGTATAGGGACAGGAGTGTCAGCAGGATCATCTGGAGATGCATCAGCAGGAACATCATAAGAGGTATCAGCAGAAACAGTATGAGATGTATCAGCAGGAATAGATTGTTCAGCAGCAACATCTGTAGAAGCTTCAGCAGAAACATCATGAGAAGCACCAGCAGTTGGTGGAGCAACAGGACCAACTCTTGCTTCATTAGCCCTGGAAAGTTCAGCTGCATCATCAGCAAGCATCCTTTGAATAGCTTCTTAACTTAACCTATCTTCCTCAAGCTGCCTCTTAGTCTTCTGTCTGGTAACAGGCCATTCAGTAACCATAGGAGACTTCCCCTTATCTGTGAGTGTGGAAGACTCAGCAGGAAAAGATGTCTCAGCAGGAAGAGGGAGATCAGTAGGAACAGGTGGAGCAGCAGAAGTGGTCACAGATAGTACATTAAATGAATCAACAATTTGCACATAAGAAGTACCATGACCAGACTTGAACCTCTTAGAAGGTGGTTCCTCTAGTGTTGGTTTGGATGTGCCCTTCTGACCCTGAGATATAATGTAGTTGTATCTTCTCACGAACTTGTCATGAGGCATATTCCAAACCTTCTCTTTAGTCCACCCTGAATTAAACACAGCTGAGCTCATATTCTTGACCACCATCCTCATTTGATTGGTCATTTGTGCCTGTGTTAGAGGCCTATCCCTTTTTGCTTTTGCTTTCTTCTCATCCTCCTCCTTTTTCTTCCTTCTCAACAGAGCAATAATATTATCAGAAGAAACATCATCTCCAAGTAGATCTTTGGCAAGTGAGGTATTGGAAGCAATCTGAGCTCCAATATGCATCTAATCAGCCTCATTAAAGTCTGAAGCTTGAGCATCCAATTCTCTCCTTCTTTCAGGTGGCAAAGTAGAAACATATGTAGCCTTTGCCCTGGCAATCTCTGCATCAAACTGTGCTTGTTGTTGCTGAGCCAAATCTTCACTCTTCATGAGATCTTCATATTCTTTGAAGAGCCTTTTTTGAGCAATTATTTCTGCTTCTGTTATTTTATCTGAACCAAGATCTTGATCAACCAGATCAACATGCTCATCTTCAGCAGAAACAAAGGTATCAGCAGAAGATGTAGCAGACTGATGTGCAGGAGAAGATAGCTTTGAAGGGTTAGCAGAAACACCAGAATCACTCACACCTTGAAGATCAGTGGTAGGAGCTTCATCAGAAACCCCAAATGTTCTGCCATACATAAAGATAGGAGGATCCTCTCCTGAAGGAGCAGCAGTAGATGGCTCTGGAACTGTAGAAGTAGGACCAGTATCAGTGGCAACACCATCAGCAGGATCTACATCCATGGATTGCCCAATATCATCAGTAGAAGGTGCATCAGCAGAATCAATAACTGGTGCAGAAGTGTCACCCCCACTCTTACTAAAGAACTGCTCACTCTGAACCTTGATGGGACTATTGTTCTTTTTAATGTCAGCAGCTGTAAGTGGTGGAGAGGGAGTGAGGTTAACTTCAGTAGCTACAGCCAACATATAAAGTGAATCAAGAGACACAGATTTCTTTGCTGGATTGTCTGCAGGAACCTCCAGTTCATTGTTGGGTTTTAAGTTAACTCTACTCTACTGCTGGCAGACTACTCTACTGCTGGAACTCTACTGCTGGAACTCTACTGCTGGAACTCTGCTGCTAAGTGATAAGACTGTATATGCGTTTTGTAATTATAGTAAAGATGTCTTGTAAATATTCTATTGCATTAGAATATCTTGTCTTGTGTAGGAAGTTGTCTGTAAACCTTTAGGGTTCCTTAGTGTATAAAAGGACATCCTAGGGTTGGTCTAGAGTACGAATTATTCTAGCATTATTATCACTTCAAGGTTGTAAAACCCTAGCACTGGTTAGAGTGCTCGTATTAAATATATTGAAGTGTTCTTGGTATATTGAGTTTGTTCTTAAGTTAATTGCTAAATTCCGCATAGTAATTAAATCATATTACAAGTCAGCTTCTATATAAATATTGTCTTGGTTTACTAAGATAGTATTACTAGATCATTGCTCAACTGGGATCAACAAGTGGTATCAGAGCTTGTGATCTAGAAGCTGTGATCAAGAAGAACTCAACAAAACAACAAACTTTCTTTTCTACATAACAACAACTACAATGGGTGATGAAACACACATGGTTACTGCTTCCAAGGTACCTATGCTGAATCAAGGAGAGTATCAGCTATGGAAGATGAGAATAAGGCAATACATCCGCATGATTGACTACAAGATGTGGGATGCCATTATAAATGGTACTAATACCACAGTAGTAGTTGATGGTGCCTCTGTGTCCATCAAGGGAAAAGAAGCTGAAGATCTCAAGAAGTTGGAGATAAAGGCCCACAGTATTCTCTTAATGGGAATACCTAATGAGTTCCAGCTTGATTTCCAAGAAATTGAGACTGCCAAGGAACTTATGGATGCTGTGGAAACAAGATTTGGTGGTAATGAAGCCACTAAAAAGGTCAAGAAGAATGCATTGAAACATCAATTTGAGAACTTTATTGCTCTCAGTGGAGAATCTCTTGATGGTACCTACAACAGGCTGCAAAGGCTTGTAAGTCAGCTTAAGCTTGCAAGTTACGTCATCCCTCAAGAAGATGTAAACCTTAAGTTTATCAGAAGTCTTGCACCAGAATGGGATATGCACACTATTGTTTGGAGAAACAAAGATGAGTTTGATAAATATTATACCTTGATCTTCAAGACTGTATATGCGTTTTGTAAATATTCTATTGCATTAGAATATCTTGTCTTGTGTAGGAAGTTGTCTGTAAACCTTTAGGGTTCCTTGGTGTATAAAAGGACATCCTAGGGTTGGTCTAGAGTACGAATTATTCTAGCATTATTATCACTTCAAGGTTGTAAAACCCTAGCATTGGTTAGAGTGCTCGTATTTAATATATTGAAGTGTTATTGGTATATTGAGTTTGTTCTTAAGTTAATTGCTAAATTCCGCATAGTAATTAAATCATATTACAAGTCAGCTTCTATATAAATATTGTCTTGGTTTACTAAGATAGTATTACTAGATCATTGCTCAACTGGGATCAACATTCATCTTCTGATTCAACCACTAACTTCCTCTTCTTATTTGTCTGAAGCTGATCTTTCAAGTTCTGAACCCTTTGTGTTAAGACACTGATTTGACCTCCAAGATCTGCTTTGGTTTGAGTGAGTTCCCTCTCCAAATCACCAACTTGTGTGACATACCTGTTAAGCAACTCATAGACTTTGGTTAGTGATACAAGGTCCTCAGCTGTACCAACAGGTATACCAGTGGTTTTGGGAGCTTCATTGGACCTGGTAGGAGACACGTGAAAAGCATCACCAGTAGTGGTGGTATCAACAAAGGACTCTCTAGTTGGACTAGAGGGATGTTGTCCTGTGAAAATAGGTGTCTCATTATTAGGCTCAGTAACAGATGATCCTATAAAGTCAACACTATGATCAAGCTGGGGAGCAAAGGGTGTCTCATTGATGGACGTGGGATTGCGACCACGCAACAGGTTTTACCTCTCAAGGGATCTTGAGAAGCTTGCAATCCCACCAGGCAGTGTACCTGGTCGGTGTAGTATAGTTAGTGGTAAGTACGGGGGATTGATCGTTCTCTCACAGGGAATAGTGTTCGTTAGGATAGAAAAACTACTCTAAAAGGTCTAAGGATGAAGGAAGATTATTTTTGTATTTTTATATTTTATGGAAAGCAAGTAAAATCTCGGTTTTTATAGGAGTGGGCGGAATTAGTTGCTAGTCAACTAACCCAAAAACTACAATTGCAATAAAAATAAAATAACTAAACTATTGTGGTTGTGAAAACTTATATGGAGACAAATGTGTTTACTTAGATTTCCTTACTCCCTAACTATCTTTTACCGGTTAATTGGTGTATGTATTACTTGCGTGGATGACGGGTGTATTCCTTAACAATTCATGGGGTG
Organism: Artemisia annua; assembly: GCA_014162995.1. Lineage (NCBI taxonomy): Eukaryota > Viridiplantae > Streptophyta > Magnoliopsida > Asterales > Asteraceae > Artemisia > Artemisia annua. The sequence continues at coordinate 27,261 of LBNU01021599.1, read as the reverse complement.
GCATACATATCTCCCCAATTCTATGAGCTCTTATCTCCTCCTACAACTATGCGTACACATAATCATAGGGATTGTAAACAGTGGCTCATGCGTTAAATACTACCTTAATAACCTAGTATGCCTTAGTTACATGTTTCTTAAGACGTTCAAGCATGTTACCATATAGGAGTATTGCCAGTTTTCTTAAGCCTAACATTGATGAAACATTCATCCAAACAAAGTAATAACACACCAATCAACCAATAATTAATAGTTAGGTTTCATTAGATCTAAGCAAACACAAGAAAAATCTAGCCTAACATGTTATTTGAAAGACAAGCATAAGATAATTAACCAACACATAGACATATTGATTAATTTAAGTGAGGACTTATCTTTAATTGAACATGAAGGATTCAAGGGTGAAAAAACCTTGAAAATACAGCCAAATTCGTCTTTAGGGTTTTTCCCAAACTTGTACCAAAAGTTCCACCCTAATGAATGAAAAATAGAAAAGTATATATAGATTTTACACTCTGACGGCGTCAGGTTATGGGTTCTGACGGCGTCAGCTCGCCGTCATTAGGGTTCTCGGATGGCCTAGATTTACTTCCGACGCCGTCACTCTTTATTTTGCTCTGGGCCGTCACTCTTTAAGTTAACACCTGACGGCCTACTTTCTCTAACACCTGACGCCGTCAGGTGTAAACATCTTGTTTTCTTCATAAGGCGTCTAGTGTAATCTGATTTCACTCCTTTGTCAATGTTGGCTGACGGCGTCACCTTGTGACTCTGACGTCGTCAGGTAGGAAATCCAGCTTCTTTTTAGACTTTGTCGTTTTCTTCACTTTTATGCTCCAAAAACGTCCAAATATGCATGTTTTCCAGAATTCTTCTCAAAAGTACCTAAAATGACAAAATGAACGATTTAGGGCAATATTTGATCACATTTACTCGAATTAAGGCTTAAATGACCCCTTAAAACGGGTACACTTTTCATCTTATCACTCATCCTCATTCCTATGGTTAACAGAATCCTCACCAGCAGGATTGACTGGTTACAGAGGAGCAGTAGGTTGCTCATGAGGAGTATCCACAGGATGATCATCAGCAGCTGCTGATGCAGATGCTTCAGCAGCTTCAGATGTACCAGCAACCCCAGCTGCTGATGCACTGGCATCAGCAGTTTCAGGAATGGGTGGAATACTATCCTCAGCAGCATGAGGGCTGGGTGGATTACCACCTTTAGCAGCACCAGCATTGGCACCAGCCAACATAGCTGGTGTTAGAAGCCAATGTACACCAATGTATTGACTATTCATGCTTGAAAAGACTTTAGAGGTCAACTCTAAAATAGGTCTATGTGTTCTATCACGTGTTTCTATACCTATTATGATTTGAAGGAACCTAGGGTACATATAAAACTTGTTCTTATCAGCATTAATATTACTAATCATACCCTGAAAGATAAATCTAGAAAAGTTAAAATTTGTACCCTGTGATATACAAGCAATAGCACATGCCAGATATGTAGAGAATTGATCCAACCCTCCAGTCTTATTACTTACACACTTTAACAAAGTATGCACCAGAAACTTCCATTTAGGACATAGGAGTTTCTTATACCATGCTTTCTTTCCATCACCCTGATAACCAATAGCCTGTAAGGCAGGAAGTATCAGTGCCTTATCTTCATGATACTCACCATCTGCATCTTTCAATTTAAGTTTAGTGCGGATCAAAGACTCAGTAACCTCATACTCTTTCCTATCAATGGTGGCGAGAATCCTTGTGTTATCATCTCCTACTGTGGCAGTATCCCAAAATTGCGTAACCAATGATTCACACACAAGTGTGGGACAGTGTGTGAGAGCAAAATTAAGATTAGACCGCTTCAAGAACTCTACCATTGGATCAAATAATTCTTTCCCCTTTGCTTTGCCCAGAAATGCGATTTGATTGTGGTCACTTTTGAAGACTAGTTCGGCCATGAGTGGTTTTGAGAATAGTATGAATTTGAGAAGTTGAGAAATTGGTTTGAAGTTATAACGAGTGGGAAGGAGTTATTTTGAGTGTGGGATTCACACGATTGGTTATTTAAGGAAGTTACCAAATCGTGGGAGGTAATTGACAACGAATCTTGGAAAGAATCGTTTGACCAATTTTGACTTTATAAATTACCCAAAATAAAACTCAAAAGTGTACTCGTCAGTAGATTGGAAAAGTCAATCCGTAGGATCGTATGGTCAATCCGTAGAATCGAACCATCAGCAGAATTGAAAAGTCAATCCGCAGAATCAAACCATCAGCAGAATATATACAGGCTGTCATCCATAAATACCCATTGAACCGACTCCTCATTAAATGCCTTAATTACTTAAGCAGGTCTATAAATAACCCTCAAATCACACTTAATCACCATCAACTAAACACAATTTCTCATCAGCAGCACTCATGAATCCAATAGAAATATCCTCTGATTCCTCTTCAGCTTCTTCAGACCATTACATTCCTCCTCCACCACCACCACCAATGCCTTTTAGACGAAGGCGTGGTTGGAGAACCAAGGAGGAAGCACGCAAAAGGAGACATGATGTACCAGCTCGTCTTTCTCCACCACCACCACCATCACCATCACTTCCTTCTTCATCCTCTGACTCAGATACCCCTGATAAGACAGGGCGTATGGAGTTGTTGTTTCTTGAGGATTTGGATGAAGGGCCTTCTGAGCCACCACCTCTTTCAAATCTTCTGACAAAGGAGATGGAGCGAGTTGTGGCTGGGATGAGCCAGATACCAGTTCCTCAATTTGCTAAGAAGTTGCCAAAACCACCTCCACAGGTAATGGGGCTTGTGTGCAAGAAGCTATGGACTTCTGAAACAAGGCCCAAAGATGTTTAGAAGGTGCTGAGGAATAAGGGGGCTGGTGAAGGTACATCTGATCCCAAGGGCAAAGGGAAGAGAAAACAGGATTAGGTGCTAAGATGTATTCAGTCTTTTGAGTAAGTTGCTCGGATGTGTTCAGTCTTTTGAGTACGAGGGTCAACACATATGAAGAGAACAAGACTGAGACACCCGATGACAAGCTTGTTGCATGGAAAGTTTTATTTTGTACCCTCAAAGGGAATAGAAATCAGGATTAGGTGCTAAGATGTGTTCAGTTGTGTTTGTTTAGATGTTAGGATTGACTGTAACTTCTTTTGGTGAAAATGAATGAACTTATAATTTATCTCTTTGTTGTCATTCACTTTGTTTTATGCATAAGGTAGATACTTCTGAAAAAATATGTTATCAGCAGGAACTACACTCAGCAGAAACACCTTTCAGCAGGAACTGTAAAAGCTATCCGTAGGAACAATTTGATCAGCAGAATCAGCCTCAGTAGTATGGTGCAAAAATATCTTTAGGAGAAATCGTAGAGCATTTATTCTGCCACCTAAGACGCATTTATTGACCTACACTTTGACTTTTGCCTATAAAACAGATCCAAACTTTTCACCAATCCTAATTATCCATCTATAACAAGAACCATGAGCTCAAATCCCCAAATTGTTGAATCTTCATCTGATGCTTCAAACCTCAATGAATCACCAACAAGGAACACAGATGAATCCCCAGATGCAGAAAAGAACCAGATACCCAAAAAGTCATCCAATAAGAAGATGAATGAAGTTGGAACATCAAGCACAGTTCCCAATCCGGCCATGTCACCTGAATCTTCAGAAGACTCCAATCCTTGGATTCCTCTCCAACCACCTGCAAGAGAGCTCATATCACCCTTCCTGTGTACTTCCTCAGATGAGGATGAACCCCAAGATCAAGCTCCTTCCACTCCAACAGGATCAGCAGAGAATTCTTCCAAACCTCCAAATTGGGGTTTTGCTTCAGACCTCTCTGATGATGATGGGAAGGGAAAAGGAAAGATGGAGTAGTGTCAGGGTTAGAGTCATGTTTCAATGTTGTCAGGGTCTGTAGAATCACCATCTTTTGTAAGAATCTTTTGATGATAAATGAATTTACTTTCCCCTTTAACAATCACTTTGATGTGTGTTCCATGAGTACACTGGAGTAATTATCTTTTACCGATGCGTTAATGCTACGGATGCACTTCCAAAACATCAGCAGAAATGTTATCAGCAGCAATATTATCAGCAGAAACAGTAACTCCAACAGAAACATACATCAGCAGAATCAGCTTAGCTGCAAAACAAACACATAGACCAAAACACACAAACCAATCTAATCCAAATAATTGTTAGTTTATACAATAAGTAACCTGCAAAACAAAGTTAATAAATATACAACATACATTTTCTACAAATCCTCCCCAGAGGCATATGCCTCCCCTTAGGCCTATGCCTCCCCTCAAACATAGCAGTCAAGGGTTGACCATACCAATATGGACCACTAAGTAATTAAACCTAGGTCCATTAAACGCCTTTGTCAAAAGATCAGCCACATTATCATCTGTATGGATTTTAAGCACCTGAATTAAGTGTTTCTCATTTGCATCCCTAATGAAATGGTGCCTAATTTCAATGTGCTTAGTTCTATTATGATATACTGGATTCTTAACAATGCATATGGTACTTTGGTTATCAATAAAGATTTTAGTGTTCATGAAATTGAACCCATAATCAAGTAGTTGATTTTGTATCCAAAGAACCTGGCCACAGCAGTTAGCAGCAGCAACATACTCTGCTTCAGTAGAAGAATTGGCCACAATTGTTTGCTTCTTGCACTGCCAAGATATTAACCTTCTTCCAAGGAATTGGCAACCTCCAGTAGTGGATTTTCTATCCAAATTAGCACCTGCATAATCACTGTCACTGTAGGCTTCCAGTACAAAAGGAGACTCTCTTGGGTACCAAAGACCAAGTTTGGGTTGGCCTTTAAGATACTTAAAGATCTTCTTCACTGCATTGAGATGGGAAGTCAAAGGTGTGACTTGGTGCCTAGAACAAGCACTCACAGCAAATGTAATGTCTGGCCTTGAAGCTGTCAGATACATAAGTGACCCAATCATGGACCTGTACATGTGAACATTGACAGGAAGATCTGCTTCAAGGTTATTCTTAGTTTTGGGGGTTTCATATGGGGTAGTTGCAGTCCTAACATTCTCCATATCAAACTTCTGAAGAATGTCCTTCACATACTTCTCTTGATGGATGAAGATACCATCAGGCTTTTGCTGCACTTGTAGACCCAAAAAGAAAGTCATCTCTCCCATAGCACTCATCTGAAATTCACCCTTCATCAAGTCCTCAAATTCTCTGCACCAGGCTTCCTTAGTTGATCCAAAGATGATGTCATCCACTTATACTTACACAAGAATGATATCCCTTGAATTCTTCTTGAGAAAGAGAGTCTTATCAATGGCTCCTCTTCCGTAACCATGTTTCAGCAGGAATGTAGATAGCCTAGCATACCAGGCTCTTGGTGCTTGATGAAGTCCATAGAGAGCCTTCACAACTTTGTACACATGGTTAGGATGCTATGGGTCTTCAAAACCTTTAGGTTGAGTAACATATACTTCTTCTTCAATCTCCCCATATAGAAAGGCACCCTTCACATCCATCTGATAGACCACAAACCCCGTATAAGAAGCAAAGGCCAAAAATATTCTAATGGCCACTACCCTAGCCACTGGTGCAAATACCTCATCATAATCAATCCCCTTTTCTTGTCTAAAACCTTGAGCTACTAGTCTAGCCTTATTTTTAACCACAATGCCCCTAGCATCCCGTTTATTCTTCAAGATCCACTTTGTCCCAATTTCAAACTTTCCATCAGGTAGTGGTACAAGAATCCAAACTTCTTGATTCTTGAATTATTGCATTTCCTCTTGCATAGCTTCTACCCAACTGGCAATGGAAAGTGCTTGTGCTACACTTGTTGGTTCAACCTGTGATAAGAAACAAGCAAACATACAATGTTGTTGATCTGTGTGGTTGTCTCTTTGTTGAGCCATGACATAAGTAACAAAAGCATATTCTCTAAATTGTGTTTTCTTCACTGAACTCCTTGTTTGAACTGTGGCATTGGGATCTCCAAGGATGTTCTCTTGAGGATGTATAGTGTGGATTCTTTTGGTAGGGATGGGATTAACATCAACAGATGGTTGGAGATTGTTCAATGTAGGAGCAAAATCATCATCATAAGAAGAGGTACTGAAAATGCCAGTTGCTTGTGGATGATTACCAAGATCTGTGGGGGGATGAAAATCTACCAAAAGGGTCTTCAAAGCTCTGGGATGGACTGTCAGTAGTGGGAAAAGGATCAGCAGAAGTGGATGGTTCAGCAGCAACAGCATCAGCAGTATTTGGATCAGCAGGAACATGAGGTACTTTGTCAGCAAAAACAAGACTACTGTCAGCATATTCTATGTTTCTGCGGACATCATTAGCAGATTGTCTCAAGAGTGCCTCAGTATCTTTAGCAAACTCAAAACCAAGTGCATCTGCAGCTTCTTTGGCTGCATGTTCTTGCTGTTGAAGTCTAGCTAATGCCTCTGCATAACTTGAATCTATGCCATCCACATCAGAAGCATGTATCTCATTTGAACCTGAAACATGAGGAGAGGGAAAAGAAGGAACAACAATAGTTGCTTCCTCTAACTTAGAGTCAGAGTCAGAGTCAGCATCCATGGCTCCTTGATTGTTAGTGGGAGACCCATTTGTACCTGCAGATTGGTTAGAAATATATCTAGTATAACCCAAAGAATCAGTCAAATAATCTAGGTCAAAGTACCATGCATGATCCTGACCTTGAACATTAGGCTTTTCTTCCAGGTATCTCAGGTTAAGAGTTTCCTCAATCTTTCTAGCAGACATATTATACACCCTATAGGCCTTACTATGAGCTGAATAACCCACAATATATCCCTCATCTGCTTTCTCATCAAATTTGCCTAATTGATCACTAGTGTTCAAAATAGTCACATGACAACCAAAAGGTCTAAAGTGTGTAATACTAGGAACTTTACCAGTGAGAAGTTCATAAGGTGTCTTGTTATGAGGTCTAGTGATTGATACCCTATTCAGAACATAACAAGCAGTGCTTACTGCTTCAGTCCAGAACATAGTGGGTAATTTAGAGTCTGCAAGCATAGTTCTTGCTGCCTCTATCAAGGTTCTATTCTTTCTCTCAGCAACCCCATTTTGTTGTGGGGTTCTTGGATTGCTATAGTCCCTTTTTATCCCTTTAGACCCACAAAGTTCAATTAACAAGGCATTTTTAAACTCTGTCCCATTATCACACCTAATACATTTAACCTTTTTATTTAGCTGGTTTTCAACAAGGGTTATAAATTCTTTTAGAGTTGGAAAAGTTTCATCTTTAGTTCTCAAAAAGAATACCCAACAAAACCTGCTATAGTCATCAGTGATTACCAATGAGAAGGACTTGTGATCAATACTGCGGATTTGAGTTGGACCAAAAAGATCCATATGCAGCAGCTGAAGAGGTTCTGAAATGGTGCTCACAGCTTTGATGGATTTGTATGAGGCTTTGTGTTGCTTCCCTTTGTTACATGCAACACAGTTGTGTTCATTGGTGAAGATTTTGGAAGGAAGTCCATCAACTAGACCAAGTTTGGAAAGCTTGTTGATGGTCTTGAAGTTTACATGAGCCATCCTTCTATGCCACTTTGTAGATTCATCGAGAGATGCTTTAGCCACCAAACATGTTAGATCACCTGCAGGTTGGACATCATACAAGTTGAATGTGTATAAGTTGTGGCTCCTTTGAACTCTCAGCAGAATGTTTGTATTTGCTGGAAGTTGAAAGTCTTTAGACAACACAAGACATTCATCTTCAGAGAAGAAGACTTTGTTCTTGGTGTCACAAATTTGTGAGACTGAGAACAAATTAAAGTTTTGCAGTTCCTTCACAAAGTACACATTCTGAAAGTCCAACTTGGGTGTTCTGATGGTTCCTTTCCCAGTGATTCTACCTTCACCTCCATCAAAAGTTACAGATCCACCATGTTGAATATGCACAAAGTCATGTATTATATCTTTATTCCCTGACATGCTTCTTGAACAACCACTATCGACTATGCCTACTGCTTTACTTTTAAGAGGATGGTCCTACAACAACAACAAAAAATAATATACAAAAATAGTACACTTTGGAGACTCAAGTCATCACTGACTTGAGTCTGCCTTGTGGATCATAATTGTTAGGCCATGGAGATATATAAGATCCACCATTGTTCTTGGGTCTGTTTTGACAATTTGGTCCCATATAGTTCCAAGAACAACCTGCTGAGGACTTAACAGCAGAATCCCATGGTGTCCCCCACCCCATATACATTGGGTGATAATAACTAGGCCAAAAACCATTCGAAAAACAAGAATTATTAGGGCTATAGAATGGTCTAGCAACTTGACTTTTCCTTCTGGGTGGAAAAGGTCTACCAGCAGAAACAGGTCCATCCGCAGGAACTGACTTATCATCAGAAACTGATTTATCAGCAGGATTGGATCTGCTGTTTTGGGAAGTTGCTTGTGAAACATAAGGGGGTATATGAGTAACATTTTTCCACTTTGGTCTAGGTCTTGTCTGTTTAGCATACACACCCATTCTCTGCTCATGAAAATTACAATCCTTAATCAAATGAAATTTACTTCCACACACAAAACATTTCTTCTTTTTAGAAGATTTATTCAAAATAGAAGATGTTCCAAAACAAGCAGAAGTATTCAAACAACAAACATTATCAGAATTGTTTTGCACAAAATTAAAAACATTGTCTTGCATAAAATTAAATGTCAAGTCTTCAAGTGAAGCTGTGTCAGAACTTGGTTCATCAGCAGCAACTCTAACAGACTTGGGTGTATGCTTGGGTGGGGTCTTGGGAAGGTCAGACTTTTCACTTGAATCACAGCTGGTATAAATGGTAGACCCTTGGTCTGAGGACTTGTCACTGTTAGAAAAAGAGACAAAGTCATTAGAGTTACAAGTAGGGTCTGGCAAGTCATTGGACTTTTTGCCATAGAGATGGTGTGATCCATCAAAGTCTGAGGTCTTAGTGGTAGGCATGTGTTCTCCTCTAATAGGTCCATTGACAGCATGTAAATCTCCTTCTTTTACATAACTTGCTAACCCTGCTGGTGTAGAGTTCTTTATATCATTGATTGCCTCTACACCAACATACTTCTGAAAACCTAATCCTATTTCAGATTTTACAGATTGACTACTATAGATTAATTCAGCTAACTTACCACCTGAAATTAGCCATTGATTATGCCTATCCGCCTCATTATCTAGCTTCTCTTGTAATTCTTGTTTTTCTAAATCAACCCTAGCTTTTTCTTTTTCATAATATTTTAACTCATTTAAAGTATTAGTTAAATCTCTTTCCAACACTCTTATCTTTTCTTCATAAGTAATCTGATTCTTTTGAAACCATAATTTCTGTTGCTCTAAGGTTTTTAAAGCATCTTTGTGAGCTTGAAGGGCTACAGAGCATTCATGATAGGAATCTAATTCATAGTCTCGATAATATCAATGCTTCTTTATATTATTAATAAGATAATTGGAGCTTACTATTTAGTCAGAATTCTTCACATCACAACAAACACACGTAGAAAGAGAGGAGATCTTTTAGCATTAGCTCTTTCTTTAAAAATGATATTCCCACACTTTGCCAAATCTCAGTTTTTACGTTTAAGTATCGCTAATAGCTCGCAGTACTATATGTACTGAGAGTATGTACTAATTTGAGGGGCGTATTATTTCCTATGACGTGTAGTGCCGGGTGATGTGTCACCGAAGCTTTGGAACATTTTGTCATCAAATACCTGTTCTGCTCTCTGTATTCTTAAGCATTATTCCCTCATTTGGCAAATATTTTTTTTTTGGAAAGTGCATTTGCACTCAGTGTCTCATTCAATACACTGGTTTTAGAGTCAATCTACCTCTATAATTAATTTTTATCCAGCACTATCACGATGGCTAATCCTGTGCAGTACCTCCGGAGATGCATAGGTCAATGATATCCATTGCTCGTTTGATGGCTATTCGTCAATCTCTCAGCTCTCCAACATTCGCTATATCGTATTCTCGCTACTGCACCATTAGAGTCTCAGTCAGTACACGCCGAGCCTTATATAGCGCAATCCTTATATCGCTTGTCATAATTCTGGCATTCTGGATAACTCATGAGACTCGGTTCTGAGTCGAGCCACCATAGAGACTTAGTTGACCTTTATGTCTCGACACAAACGAGTTTGTGCTAGTCCATATAGCACATTGCTTGGTATAGACAAATCAAATCGTTGAAGATTTATATGTTTTAGCTTCCACTCTATCTGTGGCATCTGCGCTATTGCTGTGTATCTGAAAACTAAGATTTCTCCCGCTACTTGATATACCGGACTTCATTTTGCATCAGCAGATGCTTTTGGGAAAGGACTTCAAATCCATTAAACTTCTAACGTGTGCTAAGGAGACATCAGCATACTCCTGACATATTGCCGGGGGTTGATGAGAGCATGTAGGTATACTGCCTCATCTCATTCATTAGGTTTATCAGATTCATTCTCTGTCACTGCATAATACACAACGTGTGGAAAACATTCTCAAAACATATGATCAAATCCTCCTAAATATACGGGCTAAAATTCAAAGATCGTGGTTTTTTTGATAGCATATGATCTTTCATTTAATACGCCGAATGATAACTCAAACAAGATGAGCAGCATCCGATCTATAGTTATTCCATCATAGTCCCTCAGCCCCCAACATGCACTAGAGCGTGAGTCAGAGATCAGATCTCGCCTGTAGCATTGTCTAGGTTTGAGTCTGTTCAGTTAGAAGTCAGAGATACGCAATATTCTTGCTAAGTCGCAATAAGTTGTATGCAAAGACATTAGCCACAGTAGAGGTGACACATGCTTTTCAAGACAGATATGGTTGCTTCACAAGGGTCTTAAGTTCCCTGATGAGTGTTCGGCATATTGTGGCGAGAGATGTTGGTCGCCGTGAACTTCGGAAATCAGGACTCAAGACTTTTGAGCTTGTTTGTAGAGTCATCAAAGGTTGAAAGGGTTCTCAGCCCCACCTTAGCCTTTGGGGCTATACTGACTTGCAACACTGGTGAGGGATACAGCTCGTAGAAACTTTGCATTGCAGTCTTCATTGCTCTGGTTTTGCTTCATCTGGTTTAACTGACCTTTCAGAATTCTCCTGAAATCCTGTCATACCCTTGTGGATTCCTCTTCTCTGAGATCCTGGATCCTGAAACTTTTGTTTGAGCTGATCTCTTCATCTCTTTTTGATTCCTCATTGCACCGAACCTTGCTTTAATAGCCATCGCTGTCCTTTCATCGTCATGGTAGTGGAATCACAAATATAGTTTCTGAAACCTTGAAAAGGCGATAGTTCGAGCCTTGTTCTCTCTTTGAACTGATAAAACTTCTTCAGCAGATGTAGGGGCCACAAAGGTCAGATGACCATCAGCATCTCTGGTGGTCTTCCTTAACTTGTTACCATTAAGAACTACCTGCCACATATTGAAATCAATATTAGTGATCCAATTCTGCATCTTCATGGCCCACAAGTCATACTCTTCCTTCTTGAGATAGGGAAATTTTGCATTGCTGTTGGTGAGGTTGAGTTGATGTAGTATTGTAGCATTGATTGGTTGAGCAACTTCTGAATCATCAGATGATCCTGGCATGGTGTTGATTGTAAGAGTTGGAAAAAGAAAGTTGTGTAAATATCACAGAGACTCCCCCGAGGCCCTGATACCACTTGTTGAAACTTAGACCTTGATAGATCTTTGAGCCTTTGGATCGTTAGTAATGTCTGTGTAATCACAAACACTCTAAAAGAGAATCTCTACTACTTGTACTATTTAGCGGAATTGTAAGCACAAGCACACCACAAATACTAACAATGCTTTAATCCTCTATGGATCGTTTATTATCAACTAATGATGTTCTTCTCAAAAAAACGTCCATAATGCATTAGCAAGGATTCCTTTTATACTACAAGAAACCCTAACCCTTCTTACAAGAATCAAATAACAGTAAAACAATAAAAGATATTCTATATATCTTGTCCTAGAATAAACTAAGTCTACATTCTACGGATTAACTATATCCACAGAATCTTCTCATCCGTAGGAACTCTTGTCAGCAGTAACCCGCAAGCTATCCGCATGATCCTTTCAGTATTATTCCTCAGCAGTAGTTTCTATAATTCCCAACAAAATACTTGGTTTTTTTATGTTATTTTTATTAATGAAGTTAAATTTTAGTTAAATATATTGTTTTATTTATTAAAAAAAAAATGCTCGACTGCACTAACACCATGTTCTCGAGATTTTTGATGAGTGGAATGGAAAGAAAGTTGAAGCAAAGTAAAGAAAAGAATGTGAAGAGAAAGAAAGTTATCAATTATTTTGTGTTTTTGAGTTTTTTGAAAAATGAAGTAAAGTGAATGAAAGTGATATATTTATTAAAAATCCCATACTTTATTTTTTTTCCTATTATCTTTACTCAACTTTCATCACAAGTTTTTAGCTAAAAAGAGACACACTTTACTCATCTTTACTTTGATTTCTTTATTCCAAAAACTTCATAATATGCCATATTTTTAGTTTTTCTCGATTACTTTCACTTTTATTTTTTAACACAAACTTGAAACATAATGTAAAGGAGGATGTTTTGATGTAATAGCCAAAATTGATAACATAAACAAAAGGTGCTAAAGTAACCACCACCCCACGGCACCCGAGTGTAACTAGCATACCTAGCGGCTAGCGCTCTTACACATCTACTTTATTTCATTTCAAAGTTACTCCAATAATCCCAATCACTCCAAAACACAAACTTACAAACTTTCCCCCCATTTCTCATCCATCTCTCACAAACCCCATTTCCACCAACACACATTACACACCAACAAAATGCACTTAAAAAACCAATACTCATCACTCCTTAAATTACACAAACCCTCAATCCCACTAATCATAAACACAACAACCATAAACCCTAACCTCAAAAAAACCACACCCTTACAAGAAACTGAAGTAATACACAAATTAAAAAACGAACACAACATAACATTAGCATTACATTACTTTAAATCAATATCAAACAGTAATATTTTCAAACACACATCTTTAACATATACAACACTAATAAAAAAACTAATGTATGTTAATGACATAGATAATGTCCAATACTTAATGCAACAAATGAAAATAGACGGTGTAAAATGTAGTGAGGATTTGTTTATAAATTTGATTAGTTGTTATAGGAGATTGGGGTTGGGGGAACAAGCGTTAAAGACGTTTTATCGTTTGCGCGATTTTGGATGTGAGCCGAGTGTTGCGATTTATAACTGTGTGTTGGATTGTTTGTTGAGTGAGAATAGGTTTAGTATGATTAGTCCAGTTTACGCGAATATGAAAAGAGATGGGATGGAACCGGATAAGTGGACTTATAATATTTTGTTGAAGGCGTTGAGTAGGAATGGGCGAGTTGATGGTGCGCGCAAGGTGCTTGATGAAATGTCGAAGAGAGGGTGTGTGCCGGATGAAGTGAGTTATACTACGGTTGTGAGTGAGTTGTGTGGGAGTGGGAGGGTTAAGGAGGCGAAGGAAGCTGTTGAAGGTGATTTTGGCCGTTTTGGAATGGTGTCGGTTTGGAATGCGTTGGTTTTGGGTGTGTGTAAGGAGGGTGAGTTTAATGAGGCGTTTAGGGTGATGGAGAAGATGGTGGGAGAGGGAGTTAGGCTGAATGTGATTACTTTTACGACGGTTATGAATTGTTTAGCGGATGTTGGTGAAGTTGGGATTGCGTTAGCTGTTTTGGCGAAGATGTTGTTGAGAGGATGTAGCCCGAATGTGTTTACTTTTACTTCTTTGATTAAAGGGTTTTGTTTGAAAGGGAAAATGGAACAAGCCTATGAAGTTTATGATAAAATGACCCGAGAGGGTGTTTCNACCTGAATAAATTAACGGCATGCATAAGAGAAAAAATATGGTTAAGAAACTTATGAGTAGATACTACATGATCAAACTAACATCATATATATACACGTAACACAATTACTCATTCTTTGAGGAAACTGGGATTAAGATAATTCGTATAGAGAAAAAATATCAAAACCTAAAAAAAATAAATCAAACATCTTACAATTATGGTTAACGACAATCATTAGATAATCCGTATAGAGATACAATTATGTTAAACCATTCAGTTGAAAACCTTGAAATCTGAATTTAAGAATTCATTGAATAGTGATGGCAGAACTCAAACAAAGAGACAAAAATATTATAAACGTTTGAGATTAATAACAAACACCTAATGCGTGAACTGGCATTTCGTTTCCTATAAACTATGAAGGCGCTGCACAAACGTAGGTGCTGCAATGTTGTATTTTGATTGGCTTTGTCAACTGATGTGTTGCAATCCTTATGAACAATCTAAGTTTTAGGGGAAATCAGATTAAGTTATTAAAATATCCTCTGTTAAGAGTTCTTTTTAACTAACTTGATACAAATGCTAAATTAAAACAAATTACGTTTCATATTGTGTATCTGAAGGTATGTAATTTGAAAGTATCATCTGCCAGGATAAAACGCCTCCTCATAAAGATACATCTAAATTTCATAATATAAATTTGTGAATCATTAAAAAAGATAGAATAAATACGTGAAGTATTGTTGGCCCTTCACCATCAAGTTTTGTTTCTGGTGGTGCAAAAACATACGATACATGAACATATTAGGGTTTTCAGAGATGATGGGATGTTGTTGGAGAAGAGGGCGTACCTTTTTTTCCTGTGTGATAAACCTGTAAAAAACGCACATAAACAACGTTTAATTATTAGGGTTGAGGGATAAGAGGGCACACCTTTTTTTCCTGTGTGAAACAAAAACCTTAATAAACTAACGTCATGCATAGGTTTTATATTGGAAACTATACAAAAGATATGCATCATTAGTACTTGATAAACATTATATATTTAGTTTTGCAGGATTCAATTCAAAAATTAACTTGGTCTAGTGGTAAAAATACATGATAACCAATCAAGAGGTCCATGGTTCGAATCCCATAATAGTCTTCTTTTTAATAATCCGAATTTTAAAAAATTGCTTACATTACTTTAATGTGATGACATGGCTGATGACATGGCGGAAAATGAATTACTGGGCAATGAGGTGGCATATTTGAATGTGATTACTTTTACGACGGTTATGAATTGTTTAGCGGATGTTGGTGAAGTTGGGATTGCGTTAGCTGTTTTGGCGAAGATGTTGTTGAGAGGATGTAGCCCGAATGTGTTTACTTTTACTTCTTTGATTAAAGGGTTTTGTTTGAAAGGGAAAATGGAACAAGCCTATGAAGTTTATGATAAAATGACCCGAGAGGGTGTTTCGCCAAATGTTGTTACTTACAACACCATGATAAACGGGTTTTGTTGCATTGGGGATATGCGTAAAGCTGCGTCTTTATGTCTTGAAATGGAAAAATGTTCATGCCCTCCAAATGTAACAACTTATGGGACCTTGATCAATGGCTATGCGAAGTCAGGGGACTTTGAAGGTGCATTTGAGACATGGAATAAGATGATAACACAAGGCTGCCACCCGAATGTTGTGGTGTATACATCTATGATCGATTTTCTTTCTCGTAATCTAATGTTTGAGGAAGCCTATGACCTAATCGACAACATGAACTGTCCGCCAAATGCAGCAACGTTCAATGCACTAATTAAAGGTCTTTGTGCGAATGGGAAGGTTGATTCAGCAATGAAGTTATTCTATAGAATGGGAAACTTGGCTAATTTGACAACATATAACGAGCTTTTAATGGGGTTTTCAAAAGTCAACGACTTTGCTGCGTTTGATGTCATTCTCGAGATGGAAGAAAGTGGGATCGGGCTTAACTTGGCCACATACAACACAATTATTAACATATATTGTAATAACAATATGGTGAATGAAGGTTTTAAGGTTATGGCAAAGATGATAGTGAAAGGGGTGAAACCAGATGTGATCACTTTCAACATAATGATCAACGGGTGTTGCAAGTATGGTAAAGTTGACCTTGCAGGTAAACTTTTGGAGGTTATGGGCCGAGGGGGTCTGCGTGCTGATCTTGTTACTTACACAAGTCTTGTTTATGGGGCGTGTGAGTCAGGTAGCTTGGAAAAAGGGGAGGAATGGGTTCATAAAATGGTGAATGATGGGGTTAATCCAGACAAAGGGATATGGAGTGTTTTAGTTAGGTGTTTGATGAGTAAGATTGGGCATGTTGGTGCAATAGATTTGGTTGATAGCATATTGGTTAGTTAAAAACGTGAAAGGTAGGCAGCAAATGATGTGTAAGCAAGCTTTGAGTTCGGATGAGAATGATGGTGATGATGAAAACGAAGAGGTATTTAGTGATTCAAATATTCTATCAACATGAGTAAAATTTATTATCCGGTGATTCATACAGAAATAACATTTCAATTTTAGTTGGTTGACCTGTATATTGATAATCCTGTTTTACTGAATTGAGTGAATTCAGATTTTGACTGTTTTTTGCTATCTTAATGAACCTGGGTAACAGTTATAAGCTGATGATTTGCTTGTGTTTTTGGATATATGTGTTGCTTTTCTAATGTAGTGTACATTTTCAACAAAAATTTGACTGTACAAATTTTGAGTCAAGGCCAGAAGGAAATTGAATTTTCTACCACTGATGCTGTTACTAAAGCAGACATGATAGACACTCTCTCTTTAGATGATTACTCTTTTTAATGTTCTACGATAAAAAAACTGATTTATTCAGGTTGAAAAACTTGGGACGTAACAAACATTTCCTGTATCAAAATAGAAAAAAATAATTTGGTTTTGTGGTAGACAAACCATTAGGTTTTCTTGAAATGTTTATGTTTTACTGCGTTGCTTCATATTTATTGGTCAAACTGATGCCCAGTTTCTAATTACATCTCTCACTCGTTCTTTTTTACGAATTGATGTCTCGGGAAATCAAGTTATACTTGGTCTTTTTGTGTTATATTTTGCTTTTGTTTAGTCTTCCTCACTATGTGATTAATGCTTGCGGGAGGACCCTCCAACTGAATTGGTTTGACTGGTGGCAAACCCTGTAGCCGAGGAACATGCTAGTGATTTTGAGCCAGAAGAGAACGGTGTTGATGAGAATGCTGAGACCGACAAAGATGATGATGGTGGGAAGGTGGACAACCCACCCAAGAGAAGAGATCTAACACAGGTCCGTTGTCTTTCTCTTTTTCAATCTCCAGCATAATATTTTGTCTACATACCTGCAAGTTACAGATGGAAGGATTTTTCTTTACCCTTATGTTAATTTTCATGGTGCTTTTGGGTAGTATCACTACGGGTTATTGTTTGGTCGATAAATAAGATACCAAAAATCTAGGAGGTCTTGTGCAAGTTTGAACATTTATAACTGATTTGTACTCCAGTTATATAGGTTGAAATTTCTGATTCATTATCTGTATTCTTAAATATATTTGGTTGCTTATGTTTCCTATAACAATGTATTATCATTTCATCCTTGGCTTCTGGTTATGTGTTATGTTTGTTATTACATTGTATATTTTACATTTCTATAAACTTTTGTTTCTTCTTTCGTTTGTGTAGACAAAAGAGATCATGGCTGTATTACCTAAACAAAGTTTTTTCATGAATAGACATGATAGAATTTCATTTGATAAATAGATTGCACAAGTATACAGTTTGATAATGCATCTCATTTGCATAAGCCTAATGAGAAAAATGAGTCATCTATATACTCATTTTAGACACTTGATGTAAACAAAGGTATAGTTTTCTGATCAAGGGATATAGCCACCATGACCACCACCTTCACCAGCACCACTACCGCTACCACCTCCATATCCGCCCTCATGCCCACTGGCACCACCGCCACCTCCGCCTCCAGAACCACCACCGCCTCCAGCTCCACCACCTCCGGCACCATGTGACCCACCAGCGCCTGCTCCTGCTCCACCTCCAGCACCATATCCACTTCCACCAGCCCCTCCAGCACCAGCTCCTCCACCACCACCACCACCGTGTCCACCTCCACCACCAGCTCCTCCAGCACCATATCCACTTCCACCAGCCCCTCCGGCACCAGCTCCTCCTCCACCACCACCACCTTGTCCACCTCCACCACCAGCTCCTCCAGCACCATATCCACTTCCACCAGCCCCTCCCGCACCAGCTCCTCCTCCTCCACCACCACCGTGTCCACCTCCACCACCAGCTCCTCCAGCAACACCATATCCAGCACCGCTTCCGGCTCCTTCTCCACCACCATAACCACCACCATGTGCACCTACTCCTCCTCCACTTCCACCTCCACCACCTCCTCCGCTACCACCACCACCTCCTCCTGCTGTTCCACCACCATACCCTGCTCCGCCACCTTCACCGGCTCCACTACCCGATCCAAATCCCTCATAACTACCTCCTCCTCCTCCTCCACTACCTCCTCCACCACCACCGCCACCAGCTACACTACTTCCGTAACCTCCATGATTGTAGCTCTCTTCGAGTGTGAAGAGAGCTCTTGACGCAACACAAATGCTTAAACCCAACAACACCAAGAAAACCACACTCAGAAGTTTGTGAGTAGCCATTGAATCGAGTTTGGAAATGATGAAAGTGATTAAGTTGTTTGATATTTTTGCATGGAAATGCATGGTATTTATAGGCATTTAGTGTCTGCAGAAGCTTATCTAAGTGGCTTATGTGGCCCAATCCATAATACACTATTGTAGGTTTTGTTTAATAATTACTATTAGTGGGTTCTTTTTGCTGTTTCCCACACTTGATCCTTTTATGTTTTCCCTAAATATCCCATTCCTATGAATAGGGCTAAAAGATATCCCAATTCTGTGTTTTTTAGTTTGCGTGTCCCAGCAACTTGTTCCAGAGATATAATCATTGATACACCTAGTCACCTACCACAATTCTATTTGGTTTCTATTAATGGTACTTTGTATGCTTCAATCTTGTATTGCGTCGATGTCATTATTAACAGATGATAAGATTTCACAAACTTAGTATGTAAAGCCAACATATACCATCACTGTAAATCTTATTTGCTTATTGTTAAGTTGCGTATTCCATCCTTAGTTTGAAGAATGAAGTAATGATCTATAGATGCTGCTATCAGTAAAAGACCCAGTAATATATACTGATTATTTGTGCATTTCAAATTTTGGCCATTGTGACCCATGATGTACCTAATCACCTTCCAACCTAGTATTAAAACAATTTATTCTGCTTAGTTACAATTTTAAATGATGAATGGAGTCGATAAACCGTTAACACTTGCAAGAACCCGAAATTTGGACCATGTTGAAGATAACTTTTTTTAAGTTCAGAAAGAAGAAACAAAACCCAATTGAAAACTGATGTTCTATTAATTAATTTCTTTTTTACAGTTTAACGATTCAAAATTTCACCAATTCACCCACTCTACTAGATCCATATCGCTCTTTTATTCGTTATGTAAATGCAATATAGTGGTGTATGAAGACATCATAATGGTCTTTATGATACGGACACATCCATGTGAGGCAGTCATTAGATACTAAATATTTGGTGTCGATAAAAAAAGAAGTGGATTAGGGGAAGTCAATTCTGGCTTTGCTATATATATTATGCATGCACTTGAAGCCAGTGACAGGCACTTTTTTTTGGAAAGGCAATAGGCACTCTCTTTTTTTTTGGAAAGTCAATTCTTAGTTCTTCAGTTTAACCTATTTAACTCAAGACTTCAAATTATCTAATTTATGTTGTTTACTACTATTTAGATGATGCCCTTCCAATCTAGACGATCCAATGCTTCATCATGCGTACTTAACTTGGATCCTTCATCCCTTCTCACCTATAACCTTCTGTACACGTTTTCATCCTTATCACCAAGCTCAGCTTGCCAAGCTTTTTAGTACTCGTTGAGAGTCTAAATGCTTCGGGCTAATCATCTAAGCACCCAATACACAATCATACGTATAAATGCTTCGGGCTAATCATCTAAGCACCCAATACACAATCATACGTGTACAAGATCCCTCACATAAGCAGGGACGGAGCTGTGTGGGTGGTAGGGTATGCCATGGCCAACCCATAATTTTGAAACAAAGCCTACATTTTCCTTAGACTAAAATACCATTAGTCACTAATTGCTTATTTGGCCCACCCTTTAATATTAGCATACATCATGCATTGCAGAGCAAATTTCTGAGTAGATAAGTTACTTACATTTCATTTATTTTCATTTTATCTTGTTTCCCTCTCATAGCATCGTATTAGAGAGTATTCATACAATGGCCCTTCGAAAAACAAACATTTGTTGTCATTTCTTAGATATGAACCTTACAATTTGTTGTATCTCGTAGTGTTCATAGGTTCAAACTAAATAAATATCTTTAAAAGAAAATTTAAGTTGTATTTTTCTTGTTCCAAAAATGGCGTATAGCATTTAGAATAAAGTTATTGTTTAGCGATACGGCTTTCTAGGCTAAAAGTTAATTGTCTTTTGGCCCACCTGTAACTAAAATCCTGGCATCGCCACCGCACATAAGACCTGAATCTTTTTATCTTATATGACTGGAAAATTCACATCAAGAAGACAAGTTTCTGATTAACTAGTAATAAAACCAAAAGTGATGCCATTTTCAAACTCTCCCACTCATTTATGTGCTGTAATGCATTAGCGATTGTTTACTTTGGAGTGTCATATTGTTTTCAGGTGTGAAAACAGAAGTATAAAAGGTATCAAATTTGTACAGTTTCTGAATGGCATACAGATCCTAGTCTGCACACTACAGTAGTGTCCCTTAGAGAAAATGAGGGCAGTCACTACCATTAGCAAGCAATAACAAATATAGAGGCTATTGTGGGTGATCACATGCAAATGAACCAATCCTAGTGGACCATTTGTTATCCCTTTGTTATTTCATTCAATGTCATCATCATGCCACTTTAAAAGATTCAACGGTATACAGTGACGAAACCAGGGTGGGTACCGGGGTCCCCGGAACACCCATAGATTTTTGTAGCGTAGTGTTAATTTGTTAAAAAAAACTCGATTTTTTAAAATGCGCCTGGTCATTAAAAATTGTGTTTGCAGTCTTGTTTAGTTTATTCTAAGTGTTGTGTCTTGATTCCGTCTATGACGGTATACTGTTATGTGGTATGTAACACATTATAGTTCATATGGACCCATTTTTACACCCTTATGTTGATCCTTGTATTTTTAAAGTAACACGGGTATATAAGTAACAAGTGGTTGCACGGTTAAAACACTTTTCTCCTAATGAAGTTATTTCTTCAGGTTTTATCTGATATTAAGTGGTCCTTAGACGGTTCTTAAGCTAAAATGATGGGTTGATACGAAAATGTCAGGCCTACCCGGGTTACATGACCTATACTTGTATAAGTTACCGGCCGGGCCTCCGACCAGTCTAGGCCCTTAACCAACACTGATCATCAAGCTGTTCCAAAATTGGAAAAAAATGGACTAGTACTCTAGTAGGGGACTGTTGGGCCTATCTTATAAGTGACTGAGCCTCCAGGGATTTGTTAGAGCGTGTAATGAAACTAATTATTGGTTTGGATCAAAATCGTTAACTTAATGGACTAGAAAGAGATGTCAGCCCAACTCTTTATATCAGAGCCTTTTGGATCAATTACTACTTACTAATGGGCCAGTAACTGTCTGTAGTTCTGTACATGTGTTGAGTGCCACCCCGAGTCCCGACTATTTATATGACAGAGCCTTCTGAATTCTGAAGTGACTAGTTATAGGGTACCTTAGGAAGATTGAGGAATTAAGTCACGACAATATGGGGAGACAGTCCAGTAGTATCTTTTTCGCTCAGCCCTTCACAGTAAAAGTAAGCTTTAAACAAACAGTGTGATATGGGTGACCGAATAAGTCTTCCACAACATTCAACTATCTAAGTGAAAAACAAACACCACCTAAGCCTAAGATATCTTTGCCGTTAAAAAAAAAAAGGAGAAAAAAGCCTAAGATGTCTTTAGAAGGGGTGTTTGGTAGAGAGAAATACAGTGAAGGAAATGATAATGAT
This sequence comes from Artemisia annua, assembly GCA_014162995.1. NCBI lineage: Eukaryota > Viridiplantae > Streptophyta > Magnoliopsida > Asterales > Asteraceae > Artemisia > Artemisia annua. The sequence goes on along the minus strand of LBNU01021599.1, from coordinate 5,181 downwards.
TTCATTTCTTTTTTATGGCAGGCCAAAGTCAATAAAAAACCAGAGGAACTGATTTCCCCCGGAAAATGACTCTTTGTAACTTGATGTCTATCAGATTTGTGTAGAAATTCGATTTATTCACGCTTGATTGTTATATCTGTTTTATTTCATTTCACTAAATTTCTACCTGCCACAAAGTCCCCATGTAACCAAAGGCTGTTTATTCCTCTGTTGTGTGCCAAAAGGATGGTTTTTTTTAAATGCCAGAAGGATGTTACTTTTACAAGTCATGCACATGCTTGGTCAAATGGCCAATGGGACCTCATATATTTCCGTATCCATATCTTCATCATGATATCAACTTGTCAAAGTTGTATAATCTGATTAAAACTTACTGGCCGTCTGCCAGGGTAAAACAAACATTAGAACTCAAACTAGTATTAACAAGACAAGAACAATGTTTACAAATGATTATTGTTTAGTGAACAGCATATATCAGGTGATAACTGTCTCCTTTATCTATAGCTACCGTGAAGTTTGCGTGGTTGATGACTTGATACCATTCAGCCATTATTCTTTGGCCGGAAATAGCTTGTTTTCATTTGGAATGACAAGTTGCACATACTTTGTGTAGGCATTAAGAAACATCTTTTTAGAACCCATAATTTTGAACTCTGAAATACCAAAGATCATAATGAGATCAAATCAAACATGTTACCAAAATACTTTTGTTTTAGTAGCATATAAGTGACCCATCAACCAAAATGTTGTGAGTTTAAAGTCTTAGTTAAGAACGACGTGTGATCCTTAGGTGTGTATATTGGAAAATGGTGTACTTACAAACCTTAATTTCATCATTATGCAAGACCCAAACACTTTCGTATTGAGACACTTTTAGAACAAGCTAGAAATGTATTTATTTCTTTATTTGATTACATTTTCTTCATTTTATATTTAGTCAAATCCGTTTAAAGAAAATATTAGTCGCATATTATTAAGAAGGAAATTCTTTTGGTGGAATCATGAATCCAAATTAGGAAAACAAAAATAGTGTTTGGGTTCAAACTAAGAAACAAGAACTAATTATTACAACCTTGTTTTATTTGTCAAATCATACGGCAGGGCACATGCAAATATATATAGTTTTAACAACATTTAACTAATATACACTATTATATCAACTCTAAATTCAATTCTATAATCAATATTACGTACAACTTTTTGAGAATTCAACTATGATTAAAGAAATGATGGATATCACTCATGAACTAATTAACATTTAGGTGTAATATAGTTATTGTAATCATTAGATTAGTTTGTTAAGCTGTACAAATTAAAGGCATACATTGTTTAACATGATTGCTTTTTCTTTTTAAAATCATAGCGAAAACAAACTATAAAAGATCATCAAACATGGTGAACCGCCTCAAGGAATTGACTTATCGGGACATTAATTAGTCATATTCGAAGTCTGAAAGTTCCAAATACATATTTGTGGTAAACTGAAACACAACGTAGCATGAAAGAAAAAAAGTTGTAGTCGCTTGTAAAAAACATTCAAATAATGGATATGGTGAGGTTGATCGATAGAGTGTCGTATGATATGTCGAGTGATAATTGGATATGAAATTTTGACAAGAAATATGTAGGTTTGAGTAATATGAGATCACTACAATCATATATGATTATGCTTATGAATATTTTTTCATTACTTAGAGTACTCGCAATGGTTTCTTCGTCAACCATTACCTATAACTGGTACATCAAAGTCATATTCGCTTATTTCAATTATTACTTGACCATTTTTATCCGATCCTGTTACACGGTTTCACTATCACCCACTATTTCTATTAAAATATACTTCACACACACATGCTTATAAACAATAGTAAAAAGAAGAATGAGAAAGGGGAAGAAGCTCTACTTTAGGACCGCTGTCAAGGCCGGAGCCAAAAAAGTTTGCTTGAGGGGTCACACTTTAATAATTTTTTAAAAGACCATTGACCACCTTTCCTGAGCCAACACGATCAACGTAATGTATATGCCAAGCTTCGCCGAACATGATCATCTCGGCCAAGCCAAGCATTTTCTAGAGCCGTCTATAATGAGATGGAAAAATATGATAATGTATTTTTTTGTTGAATCTACAGAGTGAAGAAGTAATAACTTAGCAAAGATATCGTATCCATGATGATCAATAGATTTTTCTTTATTGACAAATATATTAATTAAACTAGCAAGAAGCTAAAATACATACATCAAACCTGAAAGACTTTCCTAGCAATTAGCAAACCATAATACCACAACACTTGAAAAGACACAAATAAATATGACCACGCCCGAAGATTTTAAGAAAGCCAAAGAAATTTCCAATAACCAACACTACTTGAAAATAACCGATTAATTAGACCTAGGGTGTGTTTAGCAAATATAATAGTAACAGTAAGCAGTAGCAGTTTTTCTTACAAAAACATTTGGTAACATAGTTGTAAGTGTAATCATAATATGTAAAACAACTCTTAATACTTACTTCATGGAGCATTGAAAAATAAACATTCAGACAAAATTGATAAAGCTACTTGCTGATTGCTAAACGAGCATTAAAGGTTACAACATTATACGCTCAACGCTCATCGCTTTTAAATGCTCCTGAGTGCTTCGCGCCAAACACACCCCTGCTACGTGTCACACCCTGAATTTACCTGTAAAATGGCAGCGGAATTGAATTCCCGGGTGTAACGATCATGGCATCTCATACAAGGTTACATTGAACGTCCTAAAGTGTCGTTTTGTAAATACAACGTTTGATCATTTTATTTAAAACATAAAAGTTTACAACATAGGTCCCAAGTAGTTTTACACATTTATTGAAAATAAAAACAACAAGATCAAACGATTCATAAGTGCATTGAAATAAAACAGTGAGACGCGTCGACCCTCGACTCCATGTTGGTCCAATGCATGTCTCATGTTGTTACATTAGTTACCTGAAAATACATTGCTAAAAACGTCAACAATATGTTGGTGAGAAATCATAGGTTTATAAAAATGAATGTTATACGGAAACCATAAGTATATATGTATGACTACCCGTCACATGATAAATGAAAAATAGTACAATAGCCCTTAAGCTCATGACCCCGAAGCTTGACTGTATGTAATGCCCCTAAAGAGTGTTTTGCCAGACACTCTAATATGAATAAAAATGAAATGCATCCGCTTGACTGTCGGTAACCCCAACACGGATGGAGGCGTCACCCTCAATAGATCTATCCACTCACTCTCGCTTATGCACAATTAACGGTTCATGATAATAGGGGAACTTTCATAGGCAATGTGGTAACTTAAGCATTGTACTTGGATTTGTATACTTAGGTCCGTACAAAAATGGAACAATGTATTCTCCCCCGTGAGATTTGAAAAACAATAAAAGAATGCATACGGGGCTATGAAAACTCACCTCAAGGAATGGTACAAACGGGAATGTATGAGCTGAAGAAATGAGGTGCAATCTCCTAATTGCAACCTAAAATGAATGCAAGTATCTAATTTAGATTATGAATTGGGTTTATGTATGCACTTGCACTTATAATCTATACCACTCGTTTTGTATTCCAAAATATGTATTGTTGTCGAAAATATAATTTATATCTTCGTATAAGGTCATAGTGAATATTACATGTTCATATAGTTTAATAATGTTATACAATAGTTATATAGTGAAATATAGTGAAATATAGATTTTAGACGTAAAAGATAACACTTAGTAATTTTTGAAATATGGTTAAAAATGGCTTCGGAAAACTAGTTGTAAATCAGTGAATATTGAGAGTTAGGAAATTACATTAGTATTTTTGGAAAGCTTAGCACCAAGCCTAAATATGTTCAGGAGTGAAGTTTTGCTCAAAGTGTCTAGATTTTATGCTAAATGGTCTAGAAGTATGGTGTTTTTAGGCTAAAGCTGCCATTTCTGGGCAGTTTTTATGAATGTTTGGATAGCTGTAGATTACTCATTTTAAGTCCAAATGACAAACGGCTTTTTGATTTGAAAACTAGGCCAGGTGCTCTAACTTTTGTTCCTTGGAGTCCAAAACTCCAAAACTGAGTCAATTGACGGGAAAATAGCTCTCAACATGGGTGTTTCTGGGTATACTTAGAAAATTTCTGGGTAAAGTGCTGGTGGTTTATTAGTGAAAATAATAACTTTCGAAAAATCATAACTAATTCGTTATAAGGCCGATTTTCAAGTTCTTTATATCCCCGAAAAGGTAAAAAGGTATACTAACATATTTTCAATAGTTTGGCAAGTTTTGAAAAGGTTTAAGGCTCGTTTTTGGCCAAGTAAATTCGTACATCAGCAAACAAATTTCCGGAAAATGTATAAGTCTAGTAGCATTTTGTTTTTGGCATAACTTCTTCGTTATATGTCCGTTTTTAGCGATTCATAAGGCCATAGTTTCGTCTAAGGATGTATTTTCGATCTCTTGGGTCCAAAATTTACCAAAACTCACTGAATTTTTCCAATTTTTAAAATAGGGACAGTAGGTTAACATATGGTTCCAAAAATGATTTTACCTAGTTTGTACATGTCCAAATCCACTACTAACAACATCAACTCATCCCTTAATCTACCATACACCTTCTTAGGGTGTCATGGGTTCCCTAACATCACCATTTCAATTTCACCAAGGTTTCATAAGGAATTCATTTTACACATAAAATGATAGAAATTTAGGTTTTTGTGGTATAGACTTCAACATGCAAGTTCAAAAATAATAATTGTACATAAACCTAGCAAGGAAATTGTGGTAGAACTTGTAAAAATTGGTGATGAACTTACTTGAAAACCTATAACTTTTATGAAGAAAACCTAACAATCCATAGGTTTATATTGCAAAACCTTGTAATGGATGTGATCTAAGTCTTGTAAAATATGTTGTACTTGAAAAATTTGGTCTTCCCTTGGCCTTTTGATATGGAACGAGCAAGAGGAGCAAGCAAAATGAGGAGAGCCAATTTTTTTGATCTTAATCTTTAGACATGGAAATGTGTTAGTAAGTTATGAGTTAGTGGGAAATATTTGGGTGAATTTGAGAGTCCCATGTGTCCCATGGGCACCCTTGGCCGGCCACCTCATGAGGAGGTGGTAGGCTTGTCATAATTTTGCACCTCTTGATTTTACGGGGTACCGTTTAGTGCATA
>LBNU01021597.1:25359-44574 GCA_014162995.1 Artemisia annua | reverse complement strand
TTTGTAATCTTTCCGTGTTTTTTGATTACCGTTCTACTCCGTTTTTGTAGCTTTATATCCCGGCTTTTTTGTTCCAGTTTTGTCGTTATTTTAACCGTTTTTATCCGTTTTATTTTTGTACGTTTTACATCCGCTTTTTTTTCCAGTTTATTAACGTATTGTTATCTGTTATTTTGAAAATATTTATTGACAAAAGTAAATACATATAAAATTAAATAAGATTATAATAATAAAAAGATAGAAAAAAAGGATAAAACGTACAAAAAACAGAAAAAAAGTGACAAAAAACGGATAAAACGGATAAAAACGTACAAAAAACGGGAAGAAAATGACAAAAAAACGGATAAAACATACAAAAAACGGATAAAACGTACAAAAAAGGAAAAAAATACTGATAAAAAACGGATAAAACTTTCAAAAAACTGACAAAAAATGGATAAAACGTACAAAAAACGGATAAAACGTAAAAAAAAGGGAAAAAAACTGACAAAAACCGGATAAAACGTACAAAAAATGGATAAAAACCGAAAAAACGTACAAAAAACTGACAAAAAACGGATAAAACGTAAAAAAACCCAAAAAGAGGACTAACGGTGCAAATGTTTGGCTAACGAAGGCTAACGAGGACTAACGGTGCAAATATTTTCAGCCTCGTTAAGAGATAACGGAGAAAAAATTTGCACCGTTAGTCCTCCTTCTTAACGAGGGATGTATTGTGGCAAACGTTTGCCTAACAGGGGATGTATATTGCCAAAAGTTTCTGACAGGGATGTAAAATGACAAAACCTGTAAACCACAGGGATGTATTTTGCAATTCTCTCTTATTCTCATTTCAATAATTATTCTCATTAAATCTCTTCCCATTGTCTTTTAAGTAAAAGAGAAAAGTTTAATGTAGATCCAAAATTCTTTCTAGATCTAATGAACCCAATCACAGCTTTCTATTTTTTTTTATCAAAACAAAAAAAAACTCATTTTCATCATTTTTTTTTGAATTAAATATCTCACAACCTTTAATCGTTACGCGAAAAGAATCATACCATAATGACAAGAATTAAAGTATCTTTCTATAGAAAGACACTTCTGTATACTTTCGACTAACTTCTTTTTTTGACTTTTTTTTGTGAGCGTTGAAATTTATGTTTGGAGAAATCACATGTGATTTGTAATTTTAAAATCACACGTGATTCCTAACATACAAATCACATATGATTTTTCAGACGCAAATTTTAACACTGAAACAAAACTCAAAAAAATAAAATAAAATAAAATTAAAAAAAAAAAAGTTTTCATCGAAAGTATATCGAAGTGTCCGTCCACTAAAAGATAAAAAAAATTCTCGTCGCAATAGTGCATTTTTTGTCGTGTAACGATTTACTGTTTGCAAGATGTTTTATTTTTAAAAAAATGTAAAATATGATTTTTTTATTATTTTTTTCTTAAATTTTGATGAAAAAATAAACGTCCTTTGTTGGTTCATTGAGTCTACAAAATATATTGGGTTTATAATAATCTCAATGATTACCAGCATTATCAATTGTTTGCAAAATTTTTGTTAAACAATGGGTGGGAAAATAAGAACTGTCACATTTTAGTGGAGTAACTTTACATAACACCAAAACATAAAAGTGCTGTAAAAATTAAAAAATAAAAAATAAAAAATAAAAAAAGCACCCAAATGCACATTTTGACCCCTTCCTAGTTTCTACATCTTCAATGCATTTTCAATGAGCTACAAAAACAACCATTATTTCCATTAGTTGTTCAACTGAGAGAAACAAACTCCCCCTATCAAATCTATCTTCCTACCCAGATGCCATTTTCATTTTACTTCAAATTTAAACCCCTTTTCAAGAATCTTTACCCTAATAACCCCCTTTTTTAATTCCCCAAAATTTCACTTTTTTAGTCCAGTTTCACACTTTTGGGTTAAAATAATTCATACCCATTTCACATCTCACTCTCAATTACAATAAAGTTGATAAATTTACCATTTTACATTATGTTTTTTACTTGTTTTTGCTGAAATTTTCATAATTCTGGGCTAATTTTACACTTTTGGGTTAAAATAATTCATACCCATTTCATATCTCACTTTAATTTACAATAAAGTTTCAAAATTTACCATTTTACATTATGGATTTTACTTGTTTTTAGTGAAAATTTTATAATTTTGGGCTAATTTTACACTTTTGAGTTAAAATAATTTATACCCATTTCATATTTTACCTTAATTTGCAATAAAGTTGCAAACTTTAATCCCTATTCAGTTTCCAAAGAAATTTCAAATTTGGGCTACTTTTGCAATTTTGGGTTGAAAAAAAGAGAATTTTGAAATGAGGGATTTCACTTGTTTTGGTGAAAATGGTGTACAAATTGCTGATGCAGCATCTTCATCATCAAGTGCTTCAATTTCCACTACTTCTAATGGTAAAAATGGTCAGAATCTTGTTACTTGTGTTTACCAATGTAGGTTAAGGAATTTTTCATGTTTAATTGTTACTATTAATTGGACTAAAAGCTTAATGGGCCAAGGTCTTACTGTTCAGATTGATGATTCAGCTAATCAGTGTTTATGTAAAGTTGAGATTAAGCCATGGTTGTTTAGTAAGAAAAGAGGTTTTAAGAATGTTGAAGTTGGTTCTAAGTTATTTGATATATATTGGGATTTAGCTAATGCGAAATTTGGGTTGTCGCCTGAGCCGGTTGAGGGGTTTTATTTTGGAATTGTTGTGAATCAGGATTTGGTATTGGTTTTAGGTGATATGGAAAAAGAAATGATGCGGAAAATGGATGTGTCGAGTTTTAGCCCGAATGTGGTTTTTGTTTCGAAAAGGGAGCATATTTTTGGGAAGAAAGTTTATTCGACTAGAGCTCAGTTTTGTGGGAAGGGTCAAGTGCATGATGTTTTGATTGAATGTGATCTTGCGGGTACGAATGATCCGTGTTTGTTGATTCGTGTTGATGGTAAAACTATGATGCAAGTGAAGCATTTGAGATGGAAGTTTAGGGGGAATTACACGATTTTGGTTGATGGATTGCCGGTTGAAGTGTATTGGGATGTGCATAATTGGTTATTTGGTAAGCTAATGGGTGAGGCTATTTTCTTGTTTCAAACGTGTTTATCGGCTGAGAAAATGTGGGCGAGTACCACAAGTCGGTCTATCTTGGATCAGTCTTGGTCAAGTTCGGCTCGTAGAGATTCACATTCACAAGGTTTAGGTTTTTCTTTAGTATTGTGTGCTTGGAAAAATGAATAGAAGGAAGCTTTACGTTATATATTTTACTTGATGTTATGCAATGTTATTGAAATACATATTAATCTTGAAATTTATTATACTTGATGCATTATCATTTCGTTTTGTTCAAGTCCTTTTACTTTGATTTTGATGTATCTTGTGCTTTATGCTAATGGCGAGTATGATAGATTAGTTGCAAAGACATTTGCAGACTATGGAAATCAGAGTAGCCGTGTGTTAGCGTGAGAAAAAAACATCGTAGTGTAGAACAGTAAATACTAAAAAGACTCTCTATCATCCTTCATGCATCCCATAATCTTGTTTTGGTATAGTAGTCCATACCCCAGTCGAAATCCTGAACTCGTCACTATCTTCAAGAGTTGATCACAATCAAGTCAATCATAGTTCACAAGTAGAATAAGCCAAATTTGAAGCTTGGAGGAGACCTTATTTGTGAGACAATCAAGTAAGTTCTATAGCTTTTTGTGGTATATTAGTTATATACATGTTTGATTCTGCTAGAAATTTTGTTAGTTTACAAGATTATATATTTAGCTTTATAGGATGGGTTGAACTTGTATTATGCATTATTCGATAGTAATCCTTATCAGGTTAATGCAATAATGCATAATAATGAGAATAGATAAAGGTTTGTCTCGTTCAATTCAATAACCTTTGATTTCACCATCTTTGTGGTACATTCACTACATTGTGTCATCGTGGTTAGAGAGAAATATTAAGAATAAAACACGTCTAAACATATTAATAGACACCGACAATAGCAAACATAATGTTCATTAGTTTATGCATCGTCTTTTCACAAAAAGTATATATACGTATTCAATTCTTTTCATTCTTTTTACAGCCAAACAGAAACATCAAACAACATATTTGTGACATTTAAAAAATACATCGAAAAATAAACACTTCACGGAAATTAGTCACTGTGGTCGCTAGTATCATTAGCAACAGAAGACCTGGTGGAATCAGTAAAGCATTTGAGGCTGATGCTGGAGTTAGCACTGGTCTGATACCTGAACCAGTAGTTGAACCATGATGAGTCGTTGGTGCTGATGCATCGGGTGTCTTGGGCCCACGTGGGTCTGGTTCTGGCAAGTCGTCTTGAGTCATTTCAGATGGTGTTGGTGTCAGTACTGTTGTCTCAGGACCTGAAAAGTTTCGAGCTTTTTAATATCTTTCTGAATTTATTTAGCTGGTGTAAATTTACGGGTCTTACCAGACGGACTCGGTGGGAGTTCCGGAGAATCAGCAGCCGGTGGAAAAGCTCTAGGTGGAGGAAGTTTCGGCGGAGGTGGAACAAATAACGCAGGACCTACCATATGTAAGTTCTCGAATATAATTAATTCATATATTAAGTATCTAAGTATGAGTATGTAATTAGACTATTAGATGATAATCTTATCCCTTCTTGAATATAACGAATTAGGGGGTCGTAACTGAATATACTTTGAGCCGCTTTCTACCCGATTGACCTACTCAACCACTTTGACCCATTTTATTTTCAAACTAAAGTCACCAATTTTGAGGTTTCGACCCATCTGCGTACAAATGGGTTGATTTGTGTTGTAATATATCTTAAGGGTAAAAATTGTTTATCCCCATAGGGTTAAAGTTGTCCGAAGTGTCTTAACTCTTAACTCACATAGAACATCCTAAGTTGCTTTATGTAACAGCTTATATTAATATTATATTTAGCAATATAGTTTTATAATCTTATTTATAATTGACAGAACTGGACAAAAAAGCAATGACAGGTTGGACCAAAACAGACCCTTTCTCATAAGCTATAGTCGATTGGACCCGTTACCCGACCCACCCATTTGCCACCTCCTCTTAAAAGTTAACATGAATGGACCCATTTCAGGTAAAGGGTCGAAATTGTAACTTGAGACGTTATGCTAGGAAAATACCTGGAGGAGGTAGAGGAACACCAGTAGCTGCAAAAACAAGCAAAAAAGAAAACAAAAATGAAAACCTGCAAAAGTAGTAACCATCGATACTAACAAAACAAAATCATTAAAACACTTTAACCAATTACATCTGCATTGCAATGGCACACTTTTTGAGTTACAAGCTTTAGGTAGCGTAATAGCTAATGCTTGATTAATCTGACTCGGTAATGAAATCGGAACGTTTCCTGTAACAATAAGACACACACACTGTGAGCTAGTATCCATAAGGGATTCAAAGGCATCACAGCAGCCTTTGGTTGGTGATCCCCCATTTGCACTACTTCCGGTTATGAAGTTTAGACATGGTGAGAAGCTTGCAATCATTGAAACCGTGCATGGAGTGGTTATTTGCCCGGTAACTGTAATAACCGAAATGGCAAGAACTGTGGCTAATAGACCTGTGAAACGATCCATAGTTGATGAAAAGCTGCGATTCCATATTCTGGTATTGTAGGAAATTTATAGGGTGTTTGGGTGATGGTGTTATAGGAGTTGAACTACCTTTTGAGTGGCTAAGTGAGTCATGAGTTGTTGGTTGGTTTGTTTTGACTAGAAGTGTGTTGGGAATTGTAGTCAAGTTAGGTAAAACTACAGCATACTATTGCTTGTTAACAAGACTACAGGAGTGTGCTATGGCACAAAGCTGGAAGCTGAGGACCAAACATTAGCTCGAGTCGACTTATGCTTATATCATAAGGTCAAGCGTGTTGGGTAGCAAATCAAAACGGATTAAGGTCTAAATGACAAAATTGTAAGAGAATAAAGTCCTCGTCGGGTACTTGGTCTGATCCTTACAACACACTGTTTCATGAAAGTTTTTATTGAACTTGCATTGCTATTACCCTAAAATATGACCTCTTTCTTCTATCTTAGACTTAGACTAACAACTAAACATGTAAAGGTTTTAAAAAATTTACGTTTGTATATGATTCTGCATATTGTCTTGAGAAAAGCCGAAAAATTATAAATTTTTATTTGGGTTGACTATTTCATTCTTGTTTTTATCAATCTTATTACGTAGTATATTTCCTGAAGTTGCTCAACCATATATGGTTATGAGGTGGTCAACCACGGTGCTCATGGTGGTCAGCGGTTCAGGTTTGTCAGTAGTAATTGCAGGTTTGTTGGGAAAACACCACAATAAGAAAGCACGTTACTAATCTTTGACCACTTGTCACACAAGAAAGAACTTAGGTTGGACTTTTGATAATCTTGTTAGAGTATCATTTGTTCATAAAAGTCATACATAGTATTCTCCTTTTATAACTACAAAGTTTTCCTTATTCAGACAAAAGCGTGAGATTAACAGCATGTAAAAGAAGTCGAGTGAAGATACAAACCAAGAAAACATCAGTTGACTGTGATCCAAACTATTAATACATGTAAAAGAACATATAAATAATTCTTGTTAACTAAATTATAATAAGTTGCTACTTGCTATTGTAGGAAAGATTTTTTGGGCACAAAATCTGCTAAAAACAATACGCAAACCATTTGAATCAACTCCAAGGATTCTGATCCTGGTAGCCGTCTCCAATAATCATCGCAGTGATGGTGAGACCCTCTCCATATCACCAGAGTTAGTATGTCTGGTGTCCAGGAAATGAAGCAAAAACTGACACACCATCCCTTCTCGACTCATACAAGGTATCTATAGCCCATCTACGTTTTTGGCTGAATAAAATGTGGCCAGATGCTCGAAGTAGGAGTGACACTGTTACACACACTCAAATGAAACATGATTGTTAGCCAACTCAATGTTTTTGTAGCACTACTAGTTAACTCAGTTAAAGTTTTAGATGACCCGTAATTTTTATAAACCATATTACGTATGGTTTGCATACCAAATTATCAATAACCCATCTTTTTATAAACCATATTACGTATGGTTTACATCCGTTTTGCTTTTGTAAAACCCTCGCACCGCTTCTACAAAGTGTTCAAATTTTAAGCTCTAAACATACGAGGTTTTCTATGTTCGGGTTACCAGGGAGGGTGAGTCTTTTGACAAAGATGCACCGCGTGGTCTAATTGGAGCAATGACGGACCCAGGTTTACAATGAACTAAGTAAACAAGACATGTAACTCAAAATTTTAGAACCATATTCATTAAAGAGAAATCATTATTTTTGACAAAAAGTTACTGTACGCGGTAAAAATTCATGTGGTTTACGACAACCTTCCTGGTGTCCGCTCCTAAATCGTGGTATCACCGTGACCATTTTCAACCCTTATTTTTATTCACCCTTCAACTCAAATTAACCAAAGCTACATAGGTTCAAAGGGGATAGCTTGGCTACAATTTTTTTGCTACAATCTATCACAAAAAATACACAAGCAATGAATCAGGAACCCATATAAAAGAATCAGTGACTCACATTTATAGCACAAAATTATAACCAATTAGCTACAATAAATTGTAGATAATATATTACCAAACTCGAAAGGCTATTTTTTCAACAATTACACAAATACACAATCAAAGGACCTTTTTTTTTTTTTTTTTTTTTTGAGCTAAGATAAAATCAAAACCAAGACCAAACACATCATTTCCAATCCCATCAAAAACGACACCGTCTTCCCTCTCGCAAATTAAAACAAACTCTCACCAGATTTTCAAAAGGATAACAAATTTCAATAAAAATGTCAACAACCATCATCACTCTACTCCCCACTCCACCCTTCTTAACAACCTCAAAGTTACCTTCTCATCACTCATTCCTTGGAAATACAACTTTCCGTCATCTCACAGCTGTTAAAAGTAGCAATAATAATAATAATTCAAATTCATCGAATAAAAATGAGGAGTACAAGAAGAGGTACTTGGATGAGGATGGTGTAGTTGAAGATATGGATGGTTATATGAATTACTTATCGCTCGAATACGATTCTGTCTGGGACACCAAACCTTCCTGGTAAAAAAAAAAAACTTAATCCGATATTTTGTTAATGTAGTGTTGTAATTAGAAGAGGGACAAACATTTAAGTTGTAACTAGGAAAAAAGAGCACTAGAATAATGTGTCAAGTTAGATTAGGACATAAAAATAGCAACGAACATTCTCTAATGTCCCTTTTTATTTGGTACGTAAACTTAAAAGTATGAGTAAATGCAGCAAACTTTCATAAATTGTTCCAATATGCACATTTTGATGTATTGTCACGTTAAAATAAGTGACACATCAAAATGTGCATATGGAACACATTAGAAATGGATAAATTAAATGATATAATGACAAGTTAGTAAGTGCGTATTCAGTTTAGTTAACAAGTTGGACTTATAGAAATGGATAAAGTAAATGATGTATATTAGTTTATGATGTTCTTAGCAATCTGATGTAGATGGAAATAGGTGTTTGTGCTGTTTTTGAGCTATATTCGTAGAAGTATTTGTTGCATTGAGGATTCAACTTTCGTGTTGAGAAATAGTTAAGTGATAGCTGAGTAATAAAATTTGTGTAAGACTCCGGTGCAAATGTTTAGAGTTAGTTGAGTTTTTGGTGTTTGTGTGAATGACATTTAATTCGGTTGTTTTTATTGTTGTTGAGCTACATTTTATACAAATTATTGTTACGTTGTGAAGGTAATTTCTGAGATGGATAAATCTCGATAAACTAATGATTTGGTATGTAATGTCTGGTATAGTCCAATGTAATTGTTTTGACTTGAGCTTAGCTGTTTGTGTAGATGTCACTTACTTAGTTCTTAAATTGTGTGAGGAATCGTAGCAGGTTAAATTCAGTGGGCAGTATTGTCGTTGAGCTATATTTATTCAGAATTTCAGATTAATGTTGCACTGAGAATTAGATTTCAGGTCATAGTCACGGCTCTATATAGAGAGTGATAGAATAATTGTTGATCTGTATCTGTTATAGTCCATGGCAACTCACTTCTGGATTAAGCTGTAGCTGTTTGTATTAGTGTTCAGCAATGTAAGGAGCCATAGGAGAAGGGGCAACTCCTCTGCTATAGTTTACCCTATCGTTCCCACGCAATCACGGTAGGAAGCAAAACATAGTTAACCTAAATTTTAGTGGCGTTGCTATGATTTATATTATATGGTCTGAATTTTCGGGAGTACCAGTACACGAAGAAACATAATAGATAATGCCAGCGAGAATAAGAATAAGATCGAAAGACTTGTCCTGAGTTGCTTTGACATCATATATCATTTTAATACTTAGAATTTAGGATCCATAGCCTGCCATGATTCTTTTAAATCACTTTTCCAAGTAGAATTTTGCTTCATACCTGATGATGTAGCATCATCATAAGACTTTGTTGGTAATCATGATCCCTGTCAAAATATCTGGCACTTCCTCTAACTACGTCAAGTACATCAGATACATGATATATTATTGGTTCATGCTAGGCTTACAAGTGATATATTATTGGTTCATGCTAGGCTTACAACACCAGTTTTTACCGATTGATTGCATTGCATTCCCTTAAAATTTGGGGAATTCTAGATATAGCATAGATTAGTTGTATTAGCAAAGTTCTTAATACCCATTTTTCTTTGGTTAATTTTTGTTTAGGTGCCAGCCATGGACAATAACCCTGACCGGAGCATCCATCATTGCTGGTAGCTGGCTAATATTGCATAATGTCTTTGCGACTTCAGCAGCTTCTGCTTTAATAGGTGCATGGTGGTACATCTTTCTGTATTCTTACCCAAAGGTACAATCACACAACCTAGACGAAATTTTACATCCTAGAGCGAGCATTTAGCAAACATGACGACTGCCGACTAGTTATTAAATACATTTCTCTATACCATGTGTCTTGTTTCAGGCATATACACAAATGATTGCTGAGAGGAGAAAGAAAGTTAACAGCGGCGCTGAAGACACATTTGGCTTTAGAAACAGCCCTTAATCTTTCGCTTTTTTGTATGTAAATTGCTAAGTATTTTAAGATCACACAGTTCCATAGCAATAAAATTGCCCTCTTATTTTATGCACCATGACAGCAATTATGCAGCAAAGAAGCATACGTTAATTTAGCCGTTAAAATAAACAAGTTTCTTTAACTCTTTTATTCAACTCAACAACCCATAAGGGTCATAAACTGACAATCCACGACGGATCCATCCAAGAGAATTACATCATCCAAAAAAAACATGACCAATTTTCAAGCCAACCAGGAACATTTAATAGTAGCTAATTAAGAGCTAGACATGACCAAGATCAAGACTTGTAATTTTCAGGGACATAAGTACATAACCCATCTAGCAGGACGGGCATGTCAAGTTTTGTGTAATTATGCAAAGATGGTAACACGAAGCTATGTCAGTAGCAATAGGTATATAAAATTATCACAAACAGGTAAACCTTCCTTTGAGGTGCAATTATGTTCTGTGTCAAAATCTCGAACCAAAGTATACAGAGGTAACAGTAGATACAACTAAATAGCTTATCAACGCCATTCACTAATTAGGTTGAACCCAAATTCTGATTGTTCGATCATTCATAAGCCCTGCAGAAGCAATCATGTTCTCCGTTGGGTGGCAATTTACAGAAATAACAGTATCAGTATGTCCTTCAAGTTTTTGAAGCAAGTTCTTCCCCTGCAAATCCCAAATGTAGACACAATGATCCTCCGATCCACTAACAATGTATTTGCCATTTGTCACTGAAAACGTCGGCATTATGCAATACGTTTTGTTTACATGCCCTGTATACATCTTCAAGAATTTCCCTGTTGAGTAGTTCCAAAGCTTCTGCAATCACAGTTAATAAAAAACCATATGTTAGAAGCTGAATAATTGTACACATCGCACTCATTCTCCAGCTACAAAAATATATCCAGAGCTTTGTGGGCTCAATAAGCACATATTCACAAGATTCAGTATCAACAGTATATAATGTAATTCAATAAGATACTTAGAAGTTGATAGGACGTGCTGCAAAAGTCAGTTAGTATCTATTTTTCTATATATTTACAGGGCAAGAGAAATCAGATGTTGAGATGCATACTTAGCAGCAGCAAGCTAACCTAAAGATGGTTCCGGTAGCAGGTGTACACCTTATATTCGGTTCCATATCCAACCAAAATACTAGCTATGTTTTTGTTTCCATTTCAATCGAAGAGAATAACAAAGAATGTGTAAAACAAAATAACTCAGTTCTGACTCATGCCCATGAAGTCATGAACTACTTAAAACGCCATATCCCAATCTATTTAATCATCTATCATTCAATTGCAATAACCTTAATTAGCAAATCATAAAGCAATGCACAAATACCCAAATCCCAACTAATTTTCAGAACATGTATATTATCGACTACGATTGAATTGCAAATAGGAAAAACATGCCAACAAATTTGGGACTTTTCGCTGTCTTCAAGATTGGACTAATGAGCAAACAAACACACAAACGTCACATAATTTAAGTTGAAACAAACTAACCAGATTATCATCAAGCGTGGCCACAAGTATAAACTTCCCATTCGGCGAAAACTTAGTAAACGAAACACCGGGAACCTTATCATCAATCAAAGTCTTCAAACACGTACCCGTAGCCACATCCCATATCTTACAACTCCCATCATGACTCCCACTAACAATCAAACTCCCATCTCTATTAAAATGCACACTCGTAACAGGCAAACTATGCGCCTTGATAACAAAACTCGCCTTCCCAGTCTTAACATCCCATACCCTTATAGTCTCATCAAACCCACCACTCACAATCATCTCACTACCCCCACTAAAGTTACAACAAAAGACAACACCAGTATGTCCTCTTAGGGTTTTAACACATTCAAGATCCTTAATGTTCCAGATTCTAAGGGTTTTGTCATCTGAAGCTGAGCAAATGTAGTGGGAATCTGAAGACCAAGCTACATCAGAGATGCCTTCAGTGTGACCAGTTAGGGTTTTGAGTAGGGTTAGGGTTTGGGTGTCCCATAAGATTAGGGTTTTGTCTAGGGAAGCTGAAACTAGGAGTTTTCCAGAGTTGGAAAACTTGACACAGGAGACGGCTGATGTGTGGGCGGAAAGGGTTTTGCGAAGGCGGTATGGGGCGTATTGTGGTGGTGGTGTGATGGTGTTTGGGTTGTTGTTGTTGCTGCCCATGGTTTTGGTGAGTTTTTTTTGGTGATGAAGGGTGTTTGGATCTTATTTATAGGTGTTAGAGATTTATGATTTTCAAGGTTTTTTTTTTAACTATTATTTTTTTATTATTTATTTTTTTTAAGACGAAAATAATTACTCTTATTTTGTTTTGATTATAAAAATTATTTAAAGTTTTAGTTTATTTGTGTGAAATTTTTTACGTTTGAGTGACCAATGTTTGAAAAAACCCCACCGACCACGGTACTTTAATAATAAAAAAAGACACGTTTTTTTTTTCAATTAATTAGTTGACGATAAAACTGTCATTCTATAAAAAGTACGAAAGGGAAAGCTCTAATGAGAATGTTTTTTTTTCTTAAACTGTGTATTTTTTCTCCGTGGACAATTATTTTGAGACAGACGGAGTACAAACATATAAATTTTTTTCTTAAACTGTGTATTTTTTCTCCGTGGACAATTATTTTGAGACAGACGGAGTACAAACATATAAGAATTTCTTTGTGTTTAATGTTTGTAATTGTCATATAAGTACAACTAATAATTATGGACTGATTTTTTACATAAACTTTTTCATTATGTATTAATATCGATTAATATTTTGTAAAGATTTTTGTTGGATGAAAAATATAAATTTGTTTAACTAACATGAGTGTTGAGATGATGTTGTTTTTTAAATTTAACTATTAATATTATATTGTACACAATATGCGAGTATAATAGCACATAATGACCGTTGATGAAATTAAAATATGATTTTTTTTTTATTTTTTTTTAAAATATTTTGTTGGATATCCTTATATAAACTTTACCTAGGAATTACATAAGGTGTCGTTTGGTTTGTGAATTTAAAATTTCGGAATTTTAAATTATAGGAAATTTAAATTCTTGAGAATTTAAAATACCTTCGCATGTTTGGTTTGACATAAATTTATAAAAAAAAAAATAAATAAAAAATAAAAATAAATAACAAAAGTTTATAATATTTATAGAAAATTTTATAATATTTTGAAATCTGTCATTATGTTTATTATTGTAAAAAAAATACAAAAAAAATATAAAAAAAACATGAAAAAAGTTTACATTTTTTTTAATGAAAAAGAAGTTATCAGTATAAAAAGTTCATAAAAAAAGTCTATCAAAAATAAAAATAAAAAACAACAAGAAGAAAAGTTTATAAAAAAAATTATAAAAATAATTTATCATAAAAAAGTTTATAAAAAATAAAAAAAAAAAACAACAAGAAAAAAAGTTTATAATTTTTTTTATGAAAAATAAGTTATTATAAAAAAGTTTATAAAAAATAAAAAAAACAACAAGAAAAAAAAGTTTATAAAAACAATTATAAAATATAAGTTATTAAAAAAATAAAAAAATACAACAACAAAAAAAGTTTATAAAAATATTTTCAAGTAAATTAAAATTCTTCGCTTTTTTGAGGCATTCTAAATTCCCTATTTTAAGGAATTTTAATTTGTGTTGCCATTTAAAATCTTTCCTTTCTAATGAACCAAACACAATAATTGGGGGAATTTTAATTTCAAATTCCACCAAATTCTATGAAATTGCTCCAACCAAACACGCCCTAAGTCGTTGTTATAAGTACAACTGGTATATTTATTGTCATATCACAGTAATCCGTGCTTGCATTTGATATTTATATTCCCGCCAATAATAATTTAGCTGCATTTAATTTCAAACTCGTGTACGCATATGTTAATATAAAATGAATAACATGAGTTCTTATTGAATGCTGACAGTAATAAAAAATATTTTTTTTTGGGATATCTTTAATTAGGCTAAACTAAAAATATTTGATAATGAATAATTCGAGATATTGTATTAAAAATTTCATAAATAATTCAATATAAATAATTAATAAAAAACTAAAACAAAGAATCATAAAGAAGCTCGGGCCAAGCTAGTTCTGGCTCGAACCAGAGTATGTTTGATGAAATGGGCTGGGGTTGGAGCTGGGGCTAGCTGAGGCTTATATTATAAGCCGAAACTGGAATTTATATTTTCATAAACTTGTTTAGCAAATTAGATTAGGATTGAGTTTATTATGCTAAATTACTAAAAAGGACATAATTGAATGAGCTTATAGTATATGTTTTATATTTTTGTAAGTAAATAAGTAATTAATAGTTTAAAAGCCCCAGTCTAAAAATTTTAGCCCCTTTTATTGGGTTAGGGCTTATAGTTTTAAAAGCCTCCATAAGCCTAAACACCAAACGAGACTTATTATACAAGCCAACTTATTTTAAAAGTTTAAGTCTTCATAAGCCTCAACAAGCCCTCTCCCAAACACACTCCCATTAGATGATTTGAGATTTTGAGCCAAAGTTAACCTGATATTTTGATCATTTTACTTGGTTTGGGCTTTGTTAAGTCCACTATTGAATTTTGTGGCATATGCGTTTTGAGCCCAATGAAAGTTAAGTCTAGCCTATATTTAATGCGACTCTAGTACTCTACTACTCTGCTCTAGTTAGCTCAAGGGAGTAGTTTTTTTACTTGTTATGTGTCAAAGTGTTTTGAAATTTACAGAAATATTAATTTTTTAAGCATATATATATTTTTTTCTCTGTCTATTGATGACGTATAGTCTATACTCGGGTCACGAACCCGAGCATTAAACATCACTAACATTTAAGCCCACTACGTGTGGGCTACTATGATAATGGTTTGAGCTCACGAGGCCCAAACCCAAAGTTATTTATGGATTAGATATAGGATATCTCCTAATAAGGTGATATATATCGAATATCCGATATCGGTGGACACACCGAAGAGTGAGGAACACGAAACCTTATCGGTTTCGTATGTATATATATAGGGCATCATAGCTCTTGTCAGAGGTACGACTTACAACCCTAATTCTTCACATAACCCTAAAATCGATTACTTACTCTCACGCCGGAGGATAATCGTGGGAGACAATCCCACGATAAGCCTAACGGTGTTTGTTTGCTCTCTTAGTGCGCAGGTGTCAAGCATTAAGATCTAATTGGTACGAGAACAGGAACCCAAACAAGGAACACCCAACTTTTGTATCAACAAGTGGCGCCATCCGTGGGACCCTACACTATGAACTAGGATGACGAAACACAAAAACTCAGGCCAGCGGACTCCGCAGTTGGAAAAAACGCGTGGTGATCCCACAAGGAAGAACCACCAAGATTCAAGCTCTAGACAGGCCTCTGGGACAACCAGCGTGCCTGGTCATCAAGCATCGGGCCCAACCCTAATTCTCCCAACGGTAGAATTGCCCGCAGGGACCACCCAGACCACTACGGTGGTCCCAAGCACTGAAGAACTTCAGCGCACTCTCTTCAATACCCCCCATCAAACGGCACCCAACGTGGACAACACTGTGCCGCCAGGCGCGCCTAACCGGGATAGGGGGCCTAATACGGAAGCAGAGATCGTTGCGCTGGAGGAGGACACGCCTGAGTTAACGCTAAGTAATTTTGTATCTCAAAATTACGAAACCTTAACTAACCTCATGCAAGAGGAGGCAAGAAGAAGGTCAAGTCAGAGCCTACAAGCTCGGCTTAATTTTAACGAAACATCCCCATCGCGCTACCAGGAGCGCGAAAACAATGAGAGGCGTACCAATGTCCACGCTAGACTTGGTACAACATCCGATTCACAATACTCGGAGGATTATGAAGACAATGAGAGGCGTACCAGTGTCCACGCTAGACTTGGTAATCGCAGAATCCAAGATAGACTTGGACAGCAACGCTCACCGAGCGAGAGCTCTTCAAGGTCTGGAAGCAGAAGAGTTCATGATAGACGGGGGAGACAAATTTCCCCAAGCGAAAGCCCCTCAAGCTCGGACTCTGAGGAAAAACGGCGCAAGCGCCGCAAAAGGGACGATTCTTCCTCAATTGACTCCTCGGACAACGAGGACAAAGAGACAGGACACTGGAAGTCCAGAGGAAGACATCGCGAGGAAGAAGACGAAGATATATCTCTTCCTTGGCGTCGCCAAAAGATTGATGCATTCACACGACGCATCAGTGATTATTCGGATCACAAGAAAAGGCGCATGCCCGCCAATGTTAAAACATATGATGGAACGGGTGATCCTGATGACCACCTAAAAATTTTCGAATCCGCAGCTACTATCGAAAATTGGCCACAACCTGTGTGGTGCCATATGTTCAACTCCACATTAGTGGGGAATGCGCGAACCTGGTTTAGCAAGCTTCCACGAAGAAGCATAAACGGGTTTGAAGAGTTGCGAAAAGCATTCCGCTTGAATTTCACTCAGAGAAAGAAGTGCGCCAAAAACCCTGTGGAATTGGCCAGAGTAAAACAGCGCCAAGGGGAATCAACGAGTGCTTACATGGAGCGCTTTAAGGATGAATGTATACACGTCAAGGCGTGTCCTGAAGTACTAAAAATTTCAGGGTTCATGAATGGGATTAATAACCTAGAGCTCATTAGGAAATTAAATGATAAGGTTCCCCAAACCTTTGATGAACTAATGAAGCGCACAAGGTCCTTCGTCCAAGGTGAAGCTGCCGCCGCAGATAGCAAAAAAGGATACTCGAATTACAGACCGCAAGAACAGTCAAGGAAACAATCCAATGACCAGAGCGGTAATCGTAGTAAGAACTATCGCAATGATGGAGGCGCACGGGGAAACGACAAGTATACCCCGTTGATAAAAACTCCAAGAGAGATATTTGCAACAGAAGGCGCAAACTTCCCTAAACCCCCACCAATGCGCACCCCAGAGGGAAAGCGCACAGGGAATGGATATTGTGAATATCACGGACAGAAGGGCCACACCACAAATGAGTGCGTCCAATTGCGCCAACTAATTGACAAATTAGTGAAAGAGGGCAGGATGGACCACTTAGTAAAGAACATCAAAGATGGGAAAGACAGACAGAAGACTGCGGATAAAAAGGAAGCACCTAAAGATAAAGCTGACACAATATACATGATACAATCATGGCAACGCAAAGTCAAGCAAAAAGTCAGCCAAAGGTTTTCTTCCGGTAATGAAATCTCTTTTCCCACTTTGACTGCGGACAACGCAGTGGCGGAGCCACTCACCATCGAAATAAATGCGGGGGGTCACGACATCCACCGTATGTACGTTGATGGAGGAGCATCCGCAGAAATAATGTACGAACATTGTTTCAAGAGATTACGACCCGAGATACAAAGCCAACTAGTCCCCGCCGCGACATCATTAACGGGCTTCACGGGAGAAAAGATATGGCCAATAGGACAACTACGGCTGCTAGTTAGGATCGGTAATAAGGAGCACTCCACAAAAGCGTAGATGAACTTTATGGTGATCATGTCTCCCTCGCCATACAATGGCATTATCGGTAGATCAGGAATATCAGCCCTGCGTGCAGTACCTCGGTCAATCTCAGAACACAAGTTGCAAATCCGACAAGGATATCCACCAATAAGGCAGAAGAAGCGCGGCCAAGCACCAGAGCGCGCGAAAGCCATCTTGGAGGAAGTACATAAGCTAGTGGAAGCAGGTATCATGCGAGAAGTCTACTACCATGATTGGCTCTCTAACCCAGTCATGGTTAAAAAGAGCGATGGCAGTTGGCGGATGTGCGTAGACTTCACTGATCTCAACAAAGCATGTCCACAGGACTGCTACCCACTACCAGAGATAGATTGGAAAGTGGATTCCCTATGCGGATACCCCTTTAAATGCTTTTTGGACGCATATAAAGGGTACCACCAAATCCAGATGGCTAAGGAAGATTTGGAAAAGACAGCTTTCCATACGAGCCAGGGTGTCTATTGTTACACAAAGATGCCTTTTGGACTGAAGAATGCGGGTGCCACCTACCAGCGCTTGGTAGATAATGCATTTGAAAAGCAAGTAGGCCGCAACTTAGAAGTGTATGTTGATGACCTCGTCATAAAGAGCCATACTGAAGATGAAGTAGTGCGTGACATTGAAGAAACATTCAGAACACTACGGAGAATCAATATGAAGTTAAACCCTAAGAAGTGCACTTTTGGCGCTACAGAAGGCATGTTCTTAGGATACTTGATAGAACCGGATGGCATTAAACCGTGCCCAGAAAAGACAGAAGCAGTCATTCAACTTCCTTCACCACGCACGCTAAAGGAAGTTCAATCCATGAATGGGAAATTGGCAGGCTTAAACAGGTTCTTATCTAAGTCATTAATTGAACAACGAAGTCCGTCTTTCACAAAAAATGAGAGTTTCAAACATGAACAAAAAATTAGTCCCGAACATTACGAAAAAAACAATTAGATCCAACCTGTGTGCATCGCATGGGTCCTGAGCCAGTCCAAACCTGTGTGGATCGCACGGGGATGAATATATAAGGTCTCCAACATTAATGTCATCGCTTCATATTTAAAATAATTTATGTAACTTATACATATTAAAAAATTACATGTGAAAAGACTCTTTTCAATATAACTTCTTGAAAAAAATCTCTTCACATATACTCTTTTAATGTCAATAAACTATTTTAAATGTGTATCATGCCTAGAAATGTGATACCATCACAACTTAGATATTTAATGACGAAAATAGTTGCCGAAGATTACGCTATAAAAACTTATATACAGCCCATGTGCAACTCAATAAAGTATTTTAAATACGTATAAAGCTTAGCAAATGTGTGACACCATGAAAACTTAAATATAAAATGACAAAAATAAATGCCGAATATTACGCTATAAAAACTTCTATACAGCCCATGTGCATCGCACGTATTTTAAATCTATGAAAACTTCTATACAACCCATGTGCATCGCACGGGAATTGTTAACTATCATAAGAAATAGTTATAACTTAGCCCGATGTATTAATATTAGTTAGTTCAAATAAAAAACGATAGAGTCAATACCAAAATAAATAGACAAAAAATATTACGTAAAAAAATACATCTTAAAA
>LBNU01021597.1:0-18010 GCA_014162995.1 Artemisia annua | reverse complement strand
TTTGGTTACCGTAGTTTACCAACCCGGGTTAGGTAAGTTTTCCGTCATAAAAAAAAAAAAAAAAAAAAAAAAAAAAAAATTGAAAAACATTGTTTCGCAAAAGTGTACACGTGTACATCCCTATTTCACCAGCTTATCAAAACAAGTGACCAACACACAGTCACAAACTCACAAAGCACTGAACTAAATAACCTCCGAAACATCAAAGATAAGAGAAAAAAAACAATGACAGAACAAACAGCAAAGTTGGTTTGCGTAACAGGCGGAAGCGGTTACATCGGATCACACCTCATCAAACTCCTTCTCAGTCGCGGTTACACCGTTAATGCCACTGTCAAAAATCTCAGTTACCACATTTTTTTTAAAAGCATTTTATTACTCCTGTTCTATTTTCCACCTTTCTATTTTGATGGTGTTTGTTTAAGCTTATTTGACTTCAGCTTATATTTCATTAGACCCCATTTTCTAGCTTATTTTGAGACCTATAGTCCTATATGATAATAAACTTATATAAGCCATTAAATTAGGGCTTTTGAAATATAAGCCGAAATCAAATAAGCTTAAACAAACACCCCCTTTGAGTTGTCCCAATTTAATTGTTTCATACTAAAATAGATAGAGAAGTTGAATCCTGTTTTGCTATATTAGCCTTACTTGAATCATTCCAAAATGTATAGAAAACATTAATTAATTAGCTAAGAGTAAAACTGAACGAAAAGCAGTAATGTTATGTTTGTTTTTTTTTTGTTTAAAGACAATTATATTGGGATGGAGGGACTATTATGTTTCATATTTGAGTTAGTTTTAATGTTTAGTGATTTATATAAATATATGTGTTTGTGGAAATGTAGAGGATGAGAAGGAAACTAAGCATTTAGAAGCTTTAGAAGGTGCGGAAACGAGGCTACGTTTGTTTGAGATTGATTTGCTTGACTACGAGTCGATTGTGAAGGCGGTTAGTGGTGTGTCTGGCGTGTTTCATTTGGCTTCGCCTTGTATTGTTGACAAAGTCTATGATCCTGAGGTAGTTTAATTGCTACTATTGTTTATTTGTTAGGATATAATGATATTAGAATTGTCCGTGGTTGTGCTTAAATTAAGGGAAATTGCAAGAAAATGTAATGGATTTTCGCGTTTGTATGTAGCAAAAGTTATGTTATCTTTTGAGGGTGGATGCTAAATCAAAAGGTGAAAATGATAGAATTGTGGCATCAAGTTGTAAAGAAAAAACATACATTTACCTAAGCTGGTTAATTTATTCAAGTACTAGTAACAAATGAAAAGTTTGCTACATTAAAATTAAAATGGTAGAAACAAAAGTTTGTTACGTACAATGACAAAAATATCAAAATTTGCTACATTTACGTGCGATTTTCGCTATTAGTTAAGATAAAGATGAAATTAAGAAAAGAAAAAAAATGAGGGCATGAACAAATAGAAAAAGGAAACGGTTAAAATGGAATTTAGTTTAACATTGAACATTGTAATGGTTGATATGCGATTTGGTTTAACATATTGTGTATGGTATGGCTGTTAAGTGTGGCTTGTTTCATGATTGACAGAAGGAGTTACTGGAACCTGCTGTTAGGGGGACGAACAATGTACTCACAGCGGCAAAGGAGCTTGGAGTGAAGCGTGTGGTTGTCACTTCATCTGTATCAGCCATTGTACCTAGTCCTTCATGGCCTGCTGATGTCCCCAAGAGTGAGGATTGCTGGACCGATGCTGAGTATTGCAAGCAAAATGAGGTCAGAGGGTCGATCATTTGCACTTGGTTTCAATATTATTACTTTGTTGATAATCATGTTTTTCTCTAGTATATTGTGTAACAAAAAGATTATTTGTAAACTTAACCACACTCCAATCGAATTTAACTATCTTCCATAACTTGCTAAGATTATCTAGCTTTTGTGGCGTTCTTAGAGATTTCAAACTGTTTGCAATAATGCCTGGCAACATATTTTGTTTGGATTTAGGTGTTTGGGTGGCAAAAAAGAAGGGTTGGGCAACAGGTTGTTTAAGGGGATTAGGTTGATCCCCAAAATTTTATTGAGTCGAATAAGCAACTCATATACTACAGACCTATATAATAACTATTAGTAATATTTGGGCTACGTTCAAACCCTACAGGCACCAACTCTGGGCCAGCCTTTGCACGCCTATCCCTCGGCGCAAACATCCTTGTAGGGCCGGAAAAGGGAGGGATTTTGTGGAATAGTTCCTGGGTTCTCCCTGGTTCACAAGAAACAGTGAACATTCCCTGAGGCCCGGTCCTTGGGAAAGGGTCGCATCGAGTCCAAAATGGAACCCGGGTTAGGGGTTTCTCGTCGAACCAACCTTTTGTGAACTATTAGTAATAAATGATGATCCAACTCTTTGAGTAAAGAAGTTTAGAAGGTTGTATACACTTGAGGACAAATTAGGCTACGTTTGACCTGCATCTTTTTGATACAGCATTTTTAGTTGTATGTGTTAGACATTTAGACCCATTGGAAATAAAATAACAATGCATATATATTGAGTCTATTGGCCCACTATGTTTTGCTAACAACAGGGCATCTATTTTAATGAAACGCTGCATGATCATGTGTTTCGCTAACTTCAGTGGATTACTCAGTTGTGGATAAAAAAAAGCTGATTAAGCATTTTGTCTCTCTTCTATGCATATTTCTGATTTTCTGTCTGAATGGAATATATAGCCATCTTTTATATTTTATGTACATTATAGAACTTGACTAAGCTTTTTCTTATGTCAGGTGTGGTATCCACTCTCCAAAACACTAGCTGAGAAAGCAGCATGGGATTTCGCTAAAGAGAAAGGCTTAGATATAGTTGTGGTGAACCCTGGAACAGTGATGGGTCCAATAATTCCTCCAACACTTAATGCGAGCATGCTAATGATTCTTCGTCTTATTCAAGGTAACAATAGGCTCAGTGATACAGGTTGCAAAATGGGTGGCTTGGGCAGGTTGTAAATGGGCTGACATGGGACCGGGTCAAAACACATGTATTGTTTGTACAGATCTAACTGGATTGAGCTGAATTGAACAGAATGGTTATATAAATAATTAGCATTATTGAACACGACTAGAAATATTATATCATTCAATCACGATAATATGTTTGAACAAAATGGTGTAGATAGTTCTATGCGTTACATTTTGAGCGACTTTTGACTTGTTTGATCCATTTGACCCGTTCGTTTTATGCTACCATTTTCACTTTAACCCGTTGGCTTGCTAGAGATAAAACATAAACTAATTAACCCTTTTATAAGTCAGGTGAACCGAAATTGCCACCTCTAGTAGTCCAATGAAAATACATATATGGGTTGAATTACAGCAGGTGAAGTTTATTTACATCCAATGGTAATTGCTTCTGACATGGACCAGGATGTACGGATACATATGAAAATTACTTCATGGGTTCTGTTCATGTTAAAGACGTGGCCTTAGCTCATATATTGGTGTATGAAAACACATCAGCAACCGGAAGACACCTCTGTGTTGAAGCCATTACCCATTATGGTGATTTTGCAGCCAAGGTTGCAGAACTGTACCCCGAGTATAACATCCCCAGGTATTGTAGATTGTTTCCCAATCGCATATTTTAACTAATACTATACTAGTTACTGATTTGTCACTCTAGGAACTAAATCTGCATCTTAANCAAACATCCTTGTAGGGCCGGAAAAGGGAGGGATTTTGTGGAATAGTTCCTGGGTTCTCCCTGGTTCACAAGAAACAGTGAACATTCCCTGAGGCCCGGTCCTTGGGAAAGGGTCGCATCGAGTCCAAAATGGAACCCGGGTTAGGGGTTTCTCGTCGAACCAACCTTTTGTGAACTATTAGTAATAAATGATGATCCAACTCTTTGAGTAAAGAAGTTTAGAAGGTTGTATACACTTGAGGACAAATTAGGCTACGTTTGACCTGCATCTTTTTGATACAGCATTTTTAGTTGTATGTGTTAGACATTTAGACCCATTGGAAATAAAATAACAATGCATATATATTGAGTCTATTGGCCCACTAAGTTTTGCTAACAACAGGGCATCTATTTTAATGAAACGCTGCATGATCATGTGTTTCGCTAACTTCAGTGGATTACTCAGTTGTGGATAAAAAAAAGCTGATTAAGCATTTTGTCTCTCTTCTATGCATATTTCTGATGTTCTGTCTGAATGGAATATATAGCCATCTTTTATATTTTATGTACATTATAGAACTTGACTGAGCTTTTTCTTATGTCAGTTGTGGTATCCACTCTCCAAAACACTAGCTGAGAAAGCAGCATGGGATTTCGCTAAAGAGAAAGGCTTAGATATAGTTGTGGTGAACCCTGGAACAGTGATGGGTCCAATAATTCCTCCAACACTTAATGCGAGCATGCTAATGATTCTTCGTCTTATTCAAGGTAACAATAGGCTCAGTCATACAGGTTGCAAAATGGGTGCTTGGGCAGGTTGTTAATGGGCTGACATGGGACCGGGTCAAAACACATGTATTGTTTGTACAGATCTAACTGGATTGATCTGAATTGAAATGAATGGTTTTATAAATAATTAGCATTATTGAACACGACTAGAAATATTATATCATTCAATCACGATAATATGTTTGAACAAAATGGTGTAGATAGTTCTATGCGTTACATTTTGAGCGACTTTTGACTTGTTTGATCCATTTGACCCGTTCGTTTTATGCTACCATTTTCACTTTAACCCGTTTGGCTTGCTAGAGATAAAACATAAACTAATTAACCCTTTTATAAGTCAGGTGAGCCGAAATTGCCACCTCTAAGTAGTTCAATGAAAATACATATATGAGTCGAATTACAGCAGGTGAAGTTTATTTACATCCAATGGTAATTGCTTCTGACATGGACCAGGATGTACGGATACATATGAAAATTACTTCATGGGTTCTGTTCATGTTAAAGACGTGGCCTTAGCTCATATATTGGTGTATGAAAACACATCAGCAACCGGAAGACACCTCTGTGTTGAAGCCATTACCCATTATGGTGATTTTGCAGCCAAGGTTGCAGAACTGTACCCCGAGTATAACATCCCCAGGTATTGTAGATTGTTTCCCAATCGCATATTTTAACTAATACTATACGAGTTACTGATTTGTCACTCTAGGAACTAAATCTGCGTCTTAAACATATTTTTTCAAGATACGCGAACCTTGATTTATGAGAACCTGAACCACATATAGAATACACTGCAAGAAGTAGACAAGAAAAAGCGAAAAGTAGCTCCGTTTAATGTCCATAACATATCACTGGATCATAGTAGACCTATCTTTTGCATAATTGTATAATGAGACCATAAGCTATACTCCAGAATGTATAATCCTCCTAGTAACTATTGCCTATC
This sequence comes from Artemisia annua, assembly GCA_014162995.1. Lineage (NCBI taxonomy): Eukaryota > Viridiplantae > Streptophyta > Magnoliopsida > Asterales > Asteraceae > Artemisia > Artemisia annua. Next base: position 12,627 of record LBNU01021597.1, on the reverse strand, counting down.
CATCGGTCTACAACGGAATTTAACAGTAAATATGAGACTTGAGGTGTAAATCTGTCGGGATTACAATCATCATTTCTTTTCTGTAGGTTGCCGAAAGATACCCAACCAGGATTGTTGAGATACAAGACTGCATCCAAAAAGCTCATGGACTTGGGTCTAGAGTTCATTCCTATGGAGCAGATCATTAAGGACAGTGTTGAGAGTTTGAAAAGCAAAGGCTTTATATCTTGAATGGCATGTCTCATTAGAGATTATTAGTAAAACGATGGTAGTTATAGACTTGGAGGTTATAACCATTCCGTATTTCTATGATGTGTATGTAACATATGTGAAGAGAATGCCACTTTGTCTCCGTGATTTGTATTTTCATTGGTAGTCCCAAATCAACCAACCGAACCAAATAAAAAATTCTATGGGAAGGAACCAATTATGCAACAAAGATCTGTTTTAAAGGAACGGAACTTGTTTCTTTATGGCGAAAGTGTCAAAATCCGTTTCCAGTAAATTACAAGGACTTTTTTCGATAAGATTTTCTAGTTTTGTTACAGTTGGATGTTCTGTAGAAAAGATTATCATACATTATTAAAATTAATGGTGTTATTCACGTGTATTATATTTTTATATAGCCATAAATTTTTATGACAATGACAGTTTGAGAAACACATGCATCTGGACAAGGTATCCTATCCAAATGACAAAACTTAATTGTGTTATTCACGTGTAAAGTATAGAAAGTATTCTAAGAAATGGGTGGTTGAAGAAACTGTAGAAAACATCCAAGACAACAGAATATATGACTCAGTCAACGGTGAAGGTTGTGTGCGTAACCGGTGGAAGTGGCTATATCGGCTCATGGCTCATCAGCCTGCTTCTTGATCGAGGTTACACTGTCAATGCCACAGTCAAAGATCTCAGTTACGTTGATCTATGCTGTTTAAATAATGTGTCATTTTTTTTACTATTATTTTTTTCTTTCTTATATGTAATGCAAACTGTTAACTTATATATAATGTATGTGCGTGCGTGGGTGATTATAGAAGATGAGAATGAGACGAAGCATCTAGAAGCTTTAGAAGGTGCAGAAACACGCCTGCGTCTGTTTCAAATGGATTTACTCGATTACGGATCGATTGTTGCTGCAGTTAGTGGTGTTTCTGGTGTGTTTCACGTCGCTTCACCTTGCACTGTTGATAAAGTTCACGATCCTGAGGTGATTTGCTGTTTATTTTCTTACCATTGTAAGAGAACAAAGTTATGTTACATCAAACAGTTACAGCAAAAGTATGTCATATCAAATCGATGACATACATTACCCTTGATAGTAAGTTACATCAAATGGTAACAAAATAAAGTTTGTTACATCAGATGCTGTCAATAGAAGTGCTTAACCAAAAATTTCATACTACATTGTTCTGAATAGTTCATTTTGAATTATAAGCAATATTATATTAAGTGTCGCATGATTTATGATTGATAGAAAGAGCTATTGGCACCTGCAATTAAGGGAACAATTAACGTACTTACAGCAGCAAAGAAGTTGGGAGTTAAGCGTGTGGTTATTACTTCATCTGCTTCAGCAATTGCGCCTAGTCCTACATGGCCGTCTAATATCCCGAAGAGTGAGGATTGCTGGACTGATGTTGAGTATTGCAAGCAAAATGAGGTCTGAAGCTCTATCTTTTTGCTCTTATTTTCATGATAAATACTCTGTTGATCATATTAGTTTTAGTCGATTGTGAAATCCCTTAAGATCAGATGTGGAGCAAAAGTTGGAATGAAAATACTGTCTTGTGACTGTACTAAGTATATATGCAAGTATGCTTCGACATAGTTGCATTGGTGGCAAATCGGAAGAGCTGGCAACAGGTTTTCTAAAGTGGGTTGGGCTGACGGTTCAACCTGTTTTGAGTCAATAAGCAACTAATGTACTAATTACTACTATTATACTAAATAAATGATCTAGTTTGTTTGAATAAATGAGTTTTTAAGGTTGGAAACACTCAAGGACAGCTTTTTTCTTTTTTCCTTTTGGGTACAAAGGGACAATATCCTAAAGTTTTTTAGTTTTTTGTGCTAGACCCAATAGAAAAAAAATACAACCCAAATTGACCCATTTTGATGTGCATATCCTTTACTATTTTTGGCATATCACATGAAACTTGTCTTACAAGTGATTGTGTTCAGTTTATGTTTTTTATACATCTTTCAAACTATAAGTCTCAGTTTGGTATGTATCAGTCTCTTAAAATTTGTGTACATTTGGAGAATTTTAGTTTGCTCTTTATGATGTCAGTTGTGGTATTGGCTCTCCAAAACACTAGCTGAGACAGCTGCTTGGGATTTTGCTAAAGATAAAGGTTTGTACATAGTTGCGGTGCACCCTGGATTAGTTATGGGTACTATTCTTCCGCCAACACTTAATGGAAGCATGCAAATGGTTCAAGGGGATTAGTTGACCTTAAACACTTTATCGAATCGAATACGCAACCAATATACTAAACACCTATATAATAACTATTAGTAATAGTTTGGGCTATGTTCAAACGCTACAGGCACCAACTCTCGGTCACTCTTCGCACACCTATTCCTCGGCGCAAACATCCTTGTAGGGCCAGGAAAGGGAGGGATTTTGTGAATTAGGTCCTGGGTTCCCCCTGGTTCACAAGAAACAGTGAACATTACCTGAGGTGCGATCCTTGGGGAAGGGTCGCATCGAGTCCAAAATGATCCAACTCTTTGAATAAAGAAGTTTAGAAGGCTGTATACACTTGAGGACAGATTAGGTTACATTTGATCTGCATCTTTTGATACATCATTTTTAGTTGTATGTATTAGACATTTAGACCCATTGGAAATTAAATAACAACGCATATTCACCCACTATGTTTTGCTAAACAGGGCGTCTATTTTAATGAAATGCTGCATGATCATGTGTTTCACTATTTTCAGCGAATTTTTGCACTTGTGGATAAAAAAGCTGATTAAGCGTTTGTATTCAGTCTCTCTACTATGCATATTTCTGATGATCTGTCTGAATAGAATATATATCCATCTTTTACATTTTATGTACATTATAGAACTTTACTGAGCTTTTTCTGATGTCAGTTCTGGTATCCACTCTCCAAAACACTAGCTGAGAAAGCAGCATGGGATTTCGCTGAAGAGAAAGGTTTAGATATAGTTGTGGTGAACCCTGTAACAGTGATGGGTCCAATAATTCCTCCAACACTTAATGCCAGCATGCTGATGATTCTTCGTCTTATTCAAGGTAATAGGCTCAGTGATAGAGGTTGCAAAATGGGTGGCTCGGGCAGTTTGTTAATGGGCTGACATGGGACTGGGTCAAAACATGTATTGTTTGTGCAGACTAACTGGATTGAGCTGAATCGAACAGAAGGGTTTAATAAATAATTAGCATTATCGAACACGACTAGAAATATTATATCATTCAATCATGATAATTCTTTTGTACAAAATGGTGCAGATAGTTCGATGCGTTACATTTTGAGCGACTTTTGACTTGTTTAATCCATTTGACCCGTTCCTTTTAAGCTACCATTTTCACTTTAACCCGTTTGGCTTGCTAGAGAAAAAACATAAACTAATTGACCCATTTATAAGTCAGGTGAGCCGAAATTGCCACCTCTGGTAGTCCAATGAAAATACACATATGGGTCGTATTACAGCAGGTGATTACTTTGTTTAGTTTATTTACATCCAATGGTAATTGCTTCTGAAATGGACCAGGATGTACGGATACATATGAAAATTGCTTCATGTGTTCTGTTCATGTTAAAGACGTGGCCTTAGCTCATATATTGGTGTACGAAAACACATCAGCAACCGGAAGACACCTCTGTGTTGGAGCCATTACCCATTATGGTGATTTTGCAGCCAAGGTTGCAGAACTGTACCCCGAGTATAACATCCCCAGGTATTGTAGATTGTTTCCCGATCGCATATTTTAACTAATACTATACGAGTTACTGATTTGTCACTCTAGGAACTAAATCTGCATCTTAAACATATTTTTTCAAGATACGCGAACCTTGATTTATGAGAACCTGAACCACATATAGAATACACTGCAAGAAGTAGACAAGAAAAAGCGAAAAGTAGCTCCGTTTAATGTCCATAACATATCACTGGATCATAGTAGACCTATCTTTTGCATAATTGTATAATGAGACCATAAGCTATACTCCAGAATGTATAATCCTCCTAGTAACTATTGCCTATCCATCGGTCTACAACGGAATTTAACAGTAAATATGAGACTTGAGGTGTAAATCTGTCGGGATTACAATCATCATTTCTTTTCTGTAGGTTGCCGAAATATACCCAACCAGGATTGTTGAGATACAAGACTGCATCCAAAAAGCTCATGGACTTGGGTCTAGAGTTCATTCCTATGGAGCAGATCATTAAGGACAGTGTTGAGAGTTTGAAAAGCAAAGGCTTTATATCTTGAATGGCATGTCTCATTAGAGATTATTAGTAAAACGATGGTAGTAATAGACTTGGAGGCTATAACCATTCCGTATTTCTATGATGTGTATGTAACATATGTGAAGGGAATGCCACTTTGTCTCCGTGATTTGTATTTTCATTGGTAGTCCCAAAGGAACGGAACTTGTTTCTTTATGTCGAAAGTGTCAAAATCCGTTTACAGTAAATTACAAGGACTTTTTTCTATAAAGTTTTCTAGTTTTGTTACAGTTGGATGTTCTGTTAAAAAGATTATCATGCATTATTCAAATTAATGGTGTTATTCACGTGTATTGTATTTTTATATAGCCATAAATTTTAAAGACAATGACAGTTTGAGAAAAACATGCATCTGGACATAGGTATCCTATCCAAATGACAAAACTTAATGGTGTTATTCACGTGTAAAGTATAGAAAGTATTCTAAGAAACGGGTGGTTGAAGAAACTCTAGAAAACATCCAAGACAACAGAATATATGACTCAGTCAACGGTGAAGGTTGTGTGCGTAACCGGTGGAAGTGGCTATATCGGCTCATGGCTCATCAGCCTGCTTCTTGATCGAGGTTACACTGTCAATGCCACAGTCAAAGATCTCAGTTACGTTGATCTATGCTGTTTAAATAATGTGTCATTTTTTTTACTATTATTTTTTTCTTTCTTATATGTAACGCAAACTGTTTACTTATATATAATGTGTGTGCGTGCGTGGGTAATTATAGAGGATGAGAATGAGACGAACCATCTAGAAGCTTTAGAAGGAGCAGAAACACGCCTGCGTCTGTTTCAAATGGATTTACTCGATTACGAATCGATTGTTGCTGCAGTTAGTGGTGTTTCTGGTTTGTTTCATGTGGGTTCACCTTGCACCGTTGATAAAGTTCACGATCCTGAGGTGATTTGCTGTTTATTTTCTTACCATTGTAGAGAACAAAGTTATGTTACATCAAACAGTTACAGCAAAAGTATGTCATATCAAATCGATAACATACATTACCGTTGATAGTAAGTTAGCTACATCAAATGGTAACAAAATAAAGTTTGTTACATCAAATGCTGTCAATAGAAGTGCTTAACCAAAAATTTCATACTACATTGTTCTGAATAGTTCATTTTGAATTATAAGCAATATTATATTAAGTGTCACATTATTTATGATTGATAGAAAGAGCTATTGGCACCTGCAATCGAGGGAACAATTAACGTACTCACAGCAGCAAAGAAGTTTAGAGTTAAGCGTGTGGTTATTACTTCATCTGCTTCAGCAATTGCGCCTAGTCCTACATAGCCGTCTAATATCCCGAAGAGTGAGGATTGCTGGACTGATGTTGAGTATTGCAAGCAAAATGAGGTCTGAAGCTCTATCTTTTTGCTCTTATTTTCATGATAAATACTACGTTGATCATATTAGTTTTAGTCGATTGTGAAAGCCCTTAAGATCAGATGTGGAGCAAAAGTTGGAATGAAAATACTGTCTTGCGTCTGTACTAAGTATATATGCATGTATGCTTGGACATAGTTGCATTGGTGGCAAATCGGAAGAGCTGGCAACAGGTTTTCTAAAGTGGGTTGGGCTGACGGTTCAACCTGTTTTGAGTCAATAGGCAACTAATGTACTAATTACTTTCTATTATACTAAATAAATGATCCAGTTTGTTTGAATAAATGAGCTTATAAGGTTGGAAACACTCAAGGACAGCTTTTTTCTTTTTTCCTTTTGGGTACAAAGGGACAATATCCTAAAGTTTTTTAGTTTTTATGTGCTAGACCCAATAGAAAAAAAAATAACCCAAATTGACCCATTTTTATGTGCATATCCTTTACTATTTTGGCATATCAGTTTATGTGCATATCCTTTACCATTTTTATGTCTTACAGGTGATTGTGTTCAGTTTATGTTTTTTATACATCTTTCGAACAATAAGTCTCAGTTTGGCATGTATCAGTCTCTTAAAATTTGTGTACATTTGGAGAATTTTAGCTTGCTCTTTATGATGTCAGTTGTGGTATCCACTATCCAAAACACTAGCTGAGAAAGCAGCATGGGATTTCGCTAAAGAGAAAGGTTTAGATATAGTTGTGGTGAACCCTACAACAGTGATGGGTCCAATAATTCCTCCAACACCTAATGCCAGCATGCTAATGATTCTTCGTCTTATTCAAGGTAATAGGCTCAGTGATAGAGGTTGCAAAATGGGTGGCTCAGGCAATTTGTTAATGGGCTGACGTGAGACCGGCTCAAAACATGTATTGTTTGTACGCATCTAACTGGATTGAGCTGAATCGAACAGAATGGTTTTATAAATAATTAGCATTATTGAACACGACTAGAAATATAATATCATTCAATCACGATAATTTTTTTTAAACAAAATGGTGTAGATAGTTCTATGTGTTACATTTTGAGCTACTTTTGACTTCTTTAATCCATTTGACCCGTTCCTTTTAAGCTACCATTTTCACTTTAACCCGTTTGGCTTGCTAAAGATGATACATAAACTAATTGACCAATTTATAAGTCAGGTGAGCCGAAATTGCCACCTCTAGTAGTCCAATGACAATACATATGTGGGTCGAATTATAGCAGGTGATAACTTTGTTTAGTTTATTTACATCCAATGGTAATTGCTTCTGAAATGGACCAGGATGTACGGATACATATGAAAATAATTTCATGTGTTCTGTTCATGTTAAAGACGTGGCCTTAGCTCATATATTGGTGTACAAGAACACATCAGCAACCGGAAGACACCTCTGTGTTGGAGCCATTACCCATTATGGTGATTTTGCTGCCAAGGTTGCGGAACTGTACCCCGGGTATAACATCCCCAGGTATTGTAGATTGTTTCCAAGTTGCATATTTAACTAATACTGTACGAGTTGCTGATTTGTCACTCTAGGAGAACTGAATCTGCATCTTAAACATATTTTTTCAAGATATGCGAACCTTGATTTATGAGAACCTGAACCACATATAGAATACACTGCAAGAAGTAGATAAGAAAAAGTGAAAAGTAGCTCCTTTTCATGTCCATAACATTATCACTGGATCATAGTAGACCTATCTTTTGCATAATTGTATAATGAGACCATAAACTTTTCTCCAGAATGTATAATCGTCCTAGTAAATATTGCCTATCCAATCCGTCTACAATTGAATTTAGCAGTAAATACAAGACTTGAGGTGTAAATCTGTCGGGATTACAATCATCATTTCTTTTCTGTAGGTTGCCGAAAGATACCCAACCAGGGTTGTTGAGATACAAGACTGCCTCCAAGAAGCTCATGGACTTGGGTCTCGAGTTCATTCCTATGGAGCAGATCATTAAGGACAGTGTTGAGAGTTTGAAAAGCAAAGGCTTTATATCTTGAATGGCATGTCTCATTAGAGATTATTAGTAGAACGATGGTAGTTATAGACTTGGACGTTATAACCATTCCGTATTTCTATGATGTGTATGTAACATATGTGAAGAGAATGCCACTTTGTCTCCGTGATTTTTATTTTCATTGGTAGTCCCAAATCAACCAACTGAACCAAATAACAAATTCTATGGGAGGAATCAATTATGCAACAAAGATCAGTTTTAAAGGAACAGAACTTGTTTCTTTATGTCGAAAGTGTCAAAATCCGTTTCGAGTAAAACAAAAGTGCTAAGCACCTTGAAATTGATTTACGCGAACCCTTGATCATATAGTTAAAACTGTTAAGGTGGATTCTGCAAATCAGATTGCATAGATCCTTACTAAGGGATTGGATACAGTTCAACATAAGTATTTGGTCAAGAAACTTTGCTTATTAGATGTATATCAGAAATCAGATGAAGGGGGGTGTTAAAAAGGACCTAATCAGCTTTCTAGTTACTAACTTTAAGGACTAATGCTGGTATCTTTTGAACTTGTTTTGTAGTCCTTGCTGGTTTTGTACAAAAGTGAAAAGATATTGGAGAATTGACTAATTGACTCATTCATCTCCAATCAAAATTTTGGCATATGTCAAGACTTGGTTGCTGTAATGCCTTATTTTGGCATTTGACTAATTGACTCATTCATCTCCAATCAAAATGTTCTTTCAAGTTTACAACTCTCTTATTCTTTCACACACACAAAACCTTAACTGATCATCTTGTACTTTCAGTATTTCGATTTGCTTGTAATAGAACTACTAAGTTACTTTATTGCAGCAGCTAGCCTTATAGTGATATAACATAGAAGAAACTCTAAAAAAACATAACAGAATATATGACTGAGTCAACGGTGAAGGTTGTCTGCGTAACCGGTGGAAGTGGCTATATCGGCTCATGGCTCGTCAGCCTGCTTCTTGATCGAGGTTACACCGTCAATGCCACAGTCAAAGATCTCAGTTACGTTGCTGTATGCTGTTTAAAATAGTGTGTCATTTTTTTTTCTTATATGTAATGCAAACTGTTTACTTATATGTAATGTGTGCGTGTGCGTGTGCGTGCGTAATTATAGAAGATGAGAATGAGACGAAGCATCTGGAAGCTTTAGAAGGTGCAGAAACACGCCTGCGTCTGTTTCAAATGGATTTACTCGATTACGACTCGATTGCTGCTGCAGTTAGTGGTGTTTCTGGTGTGTTTCACGTGGCTTCACCTTGCACCGTTGATGAAGTTCACGATCCTGAGGTGATTTGCTGTTTATTTTCTTACCATTGTGAGAGAGCAAAGTTATGTTACATCAAAGAGTTAAAACAAAAGTATGTGTTATCAAATCGATAACATCCAATACCCTTGATAGTAAGTTAACTACATCAAATGGTAACAAAATGAAAGTTTCTTACATCGATTGCAGTCAATAGAAGTGCTTTACTTACAATGACACCAACCCAAACTTTAATACTACATTGTTCTGAATATTTCATTTTGAATTTGAGCGAGTTGACATTAAGTGTGGCATGATTTATGATTGATAGCAAGAGCTATTGGCACCCGCAGTCAAGGGAACAATTAACGTACTCACAGCAGCAAAGAAGCTGGGAGTTAAGCGTGTGGTTATTACTTCATCTGTTTCAGCTATTGCGCCTAGTCCTACATGGCCGTCTGATATCCCGAAGAGTGAGAATTGCTGGACTGATGTTGAGTATTGCGAGCAAAATGAGGTCTGAAGCTCGATCTTTGCACTTATTTTCATGATAATACTTTGATGATCATATTAGTTTTAGTCGATTGTGAAAGCCCTTAAGATCAGATGTGGAGCAAAAGTTGGGAATGAAAATACTGTCTTGCGCCGTCAAAGTGTCTGTAACTCTGTACCAAGTATATATGAAAGTATGCTTGGATATACTTGCATTGGTAGCAAATCGGAAGGGTAGGCAACAGGTGTATAAAAATGAGTTTATAAAGTTGTAAACACTCCAGGACAACTTTTTTCTTTTTTCCTTTTGGGTAAAAAGGGACAATATCCTAAAGTTTTTTAGTTTTTAAGTGCTAGACCCAACAGAGAAAAATTTAACCCAAATTGACCCATGAAACTTGTCTTACAAGTGACTGTGTTCAGTTTATGTTTTTTACACATCTTTCAAACAAGAAGTCTCAGTTTGGTATGTATCAGTCTCCTAAAATTTGTGTACACTTGGAGACTTTTTGTTTGCTCTTTATGATGTCAGTTGTGGTATCCGCTCTCCAAAACACTAGCTGAGAAAGCCGCTTGGGATTTTGCTAAAGAGAAAGGTTTGGACATAGTTGCGGTGCACCCTGGATTAGTTATGGGCCCTATTCTTCCGCCAACACTCAATGGAAGCATGCGAATGGTTCTTCGTCTTATCCAAGGTAATAGATTTGAACAATTGATTGTGAGATCATTGATATTAGACGTGGCAAAATGGGTAACTGACTGACAGGATCGGGCCAAAACAGTTAATACTTGTACTGTTGTACAGTACAAAATGAATTGGGTCGAGTTGATCACAAACACTTTTGTCCACAAAGTTTACATTTTGATAGATTACTTGTACTACATAAAACTTTGAACCTATCAGCTATGGTTTCTTTTTCACTTCGAGTGACTTTTTATCTGTTTCTAACTGAAGCAAGTACATGTATTGAATTTCTACAAAGGGTTCTTCTGTTTCTTTACCTATAACATTAATTCATTCTTAATTGAAGCAGGATGTACGGACTCATATGAGAATTACTACATAGGTTCTGTCCATGTTAAAGATGTGGCCTTAGCTCATATATTGGTGTATGAAAACACAACAGCGACCGGAAGACACATCTGTGTTGAAGCCATAACCCATTATGGTGATTTTGCAGCCAAGTTTGCAGAATTATACCCCGAGTATAACATTCCCAGGTATTGTAGATTGCTTCCCAGCTTGCATGTTCTACTATTACTAGTTGCTGGTTATTCAGTCTATTAGAAACAATTCTGCATCCGCAACTTCTTGTTTAATCAGATACCAAAAACTTGACTTATACAACTTGAATAGTAATGAGAAATACAACTTATATAAATTTGCTGTGTGATGGATTACAAATCATTACCTCTTTTGAATAGGTTTCCAAAAGACACCCAACCGGGATTACTGAGATTCAAGAATGCATCCAAGAAGCTCATGGACTTGGGTCTTGAGTTCCTTCCTATGGAGCAGATTATTAAGGACAGTGTTGAGAGTTTAAAAAGCAAAGGCTATATATCTTGAACGGTATGTCTCATTAGAGATTTCTTTTTTTTTTTTTTTTTTTTTTTTTTTAATTGATCGTACTTAAGCTCTTGCTTGTCTTATCCCCAGATTCTTGATGTGTTTGTAGAATATGCATAAAGAATGCAAATTTGCTCATTTATATGTAACTAGTAGGGAAGTTTTTTTTGTTTGTTTGTTTTTTTTTTTTTTTCCTTCATCATCATGGAGACACGATCACATTGGACGTCCTAAACCGACCCAAATAACCTTATCGTGGTGAAACTTTATCAGTAGCCAAAGCGCACATATATAGAGGGCCGCAGCTTAGATCAACAACCTTTATGGCTTCACTTGTGTAATTTAGTGGTGGATGGTTAAAAAAATGGTGTACAAATCACTTCCTATGATTTTTACTTCTCTTCATTTATTATATACTAGAGGTATTTTGCGCGTTCATGGTTGGAAAAATGTTACTATGATCAATCAGATAATAACTTACTAACTTGGAACACATTCGCTACAAAATTTTCATCAAACAAGTAGAAAAGTTCAAAACTCATGAACATGAACCTATATTAAGAAAATGATCCATCCACATAAATCATTTAGAGCCTCGGGTATCGTGGTGCCATTCATGGCGCCAAACCCACCAGCCCAAAATGATGAACGGCGCACCACTACGAACCTGGCGCCAAGGAAGCTCGCGCCGTATTTGCCAGCCCACGCCATTCGGAATTTTATTTATTTTATTTTTTTCTTTTTTGGTCAAATTCGAACGTTAGAATTGAATTGGAGAAGAAAGGGAGCGTTTGGTAACGGTAATATTACCGTTTGGAAGTGATTTTGACAAAAAAAAAAATAAATAAATAAATAAATAAAATAAAATAAAATAAAATAAAAATTAACCCACAAAGTTACCTATAAATACACTAACAAATCACACACACTTCCAATATATTTCATAACATATTACTATTTACTTTTCTCAATTTTTTTCCAACCAAAATGAATCCCAACTCACCATGGATTAACAACATGCTCAACGACCCATCGAACTAAATGACGGGCTCGTCTTCAAATTTGGCCAACAATCCGGGCTCGTCTTCGAATTCCATACAATCAATCACCTTACTTTCCTACTTCCCAACAACCCATATATGAATCTCAAAAGATTGCCGAGGAGATGCGAGTGCTATAAATGGATACAAGCAAGATGGATCCGAATCAACGCGCCAATCGTGAAAACCAAAAAGCACGAATCCGGGCAAAGTATCTAAACCGATGAGTACTGAGGTTTATTTCTTATTTATATACTAGTTTTTATTTTTATGCGACTTTTTTTCTCTTTTTCTTTTTTTAATGAAATTTATTTTAGTTAATATTATGTATGTTTATGAAAAAAAAAAAAAAAAAAAAAAAAAAAAAGAGAGAAAAACACCACATTTTCTGGTGTCAAAGGTTTTCTGGTGCTTCTGTGTTTTGCTGACGTGG
>LBNU01021596.1:53716-86547 GCA_014162995.1 Artemisia annua | reverse complement strand
CGTTGTGTGGCCTTTCTGTCCATGATAGTCGCAGTACCCATTCCCTATGTGCTTTCCTTCTGGAGTGCGCATTGGTGGGGGTTTAGAAAAATTTGCTCCCTCTGTTGCGAATATCTCTCTAGGAGTTTTTGTCAACGGGGTATACTTGTCGTTCCCCCGTGCGCCTCCATCATTGCGATAGCTCTTGTTACGATTGCCGCCATGGTCATTGGATTGTCTCCTTGACTGTTCTTGCGGCCTGTAGTTCGAGTATCCTTTCTTGCTATCCGTGATGGCGGCTTCTCCTTGGATGAAAGACCTTGTGCGCTTCATTAGTTCGTCGAAGGTTTGGGGAACTTTATCATTTAATTTTTTGATAAGGTCTTGGTTGTTGATCCCATTCATGAATCCTAAAATTTTTAGTATTTCAGGACACGCCTTGACGTGTATGCATTCGTCTTTGAAGCGCTCCATGAAGGCGCTCGTTGATTCCCCTTGGCGCTGTTTAATTCTGGCCAATTCTACTAGGTCCTTAGCGCACTTCTTTCTTTGTGTGAAGTTCAAGCGGAATGCTTTCCGCAACTCTTCATACCCTTTTATACTTCTTCGTGGAAGTTTGCTAAACCAAGTTCGCGCATTCCCTACCAATGTGGAATTAAACATATGGCACCACACAGGTTGTGGCCAATTTTCGATGCCAGCAGCGGATTCGAAAATTTTTAGGTGATCATCAGGGTCACCCGTTCCATCATACGTTTTAACATTGGAAGGCATGCGCCTTTTCTTGTTGTCTGAATAATCGCTGATGCGCTTTGAGAACGCATCAACCTTTTGGCGACGCCAAGGAAGGGATATGTCCTCGTCCTCTTCCTCACGACCTCTTCCTCTGGACTTCCAGTGTCCCGTTTCTTTATCCTCGTTGTCCGAGGAGCTGCTTGAGGAAGAATCACTTCTTTTACGGCACTTGCGCCATTTTTCATCGGAGTCCGAGCTAGAAGGGCTTTCGCTTGGGAAAAATCGTCTCCCAGGTTTGTCGTAAACTCTTCTGCTTCCAGATCTAGAAGAGCCTTCGCTTGGTGAGCGCCGTGGTCCGAGTCTATCGTGGACTCTGCGACTACCTAGCCTAGAGTGGACGTTAGTGCGTCGCCCATTACCCTCGTATTCCTCCGAGTACTGCGAATTAGATGGTGTACCGAGCCTAGAGTGGACATCGGTGCGCCTCTCGTTATGCTCGCGCTCTAGGTAACGCGGTGGAGATGTTCCATTGAAGTCAAACCGAGCGTGTAAGTTCTGGCTCAGCCTTCTTCTTGCCTCCTCTTGGAGGAGATTGGTCAACGTTTCGTAATTTTTGGATACAAAATTTTTTAACGTTGACTCCTGAGTATCTTCTTCCAGCGCAACGATATTTTCTTCCAGAGCAGTCCCCTTATCTCGGTTAGGCGCGCCTGGCGGCACAGTGTTGTTCACTGTGGGTACCGTTTGATGGGGAGTGTTGAAGAGGTTTCGCTGGAGATCATCAGTGTTTGGGACCACCGTGGTGGTTTGAGTCGTTGCAGCGGGCAACTCCACTGTTGGGATGATTGGGGTTGATTCCAATTCTTGGTGACCAGGCGCACTGGTTGTCCCAGTGGTTTGCCTAAGGGTCAGATCTGGGTAGTTCCTCCTTGGAGGGTCACCGCGTGTCTTGTCCATCTGCGGAGTCCGCTGGCTTGCGTTTTTGTGTTTCGTCATCCTAGTTCTTAGTGTAGGGTCCCACGGATGGCGCCACTTGTTGATACAAAAGTTGGGCGTTCCTTGTTTGGGTTCCTCTTCTCGTATCAATTAGATGATAATGCTTGGGGACCTGCGCACTAAGAAAGCAACAAACACCGTTAGACTTATCGAGGGATTGTCTCCCCCGATTATCCTCCGGTGTGAGAGTAAGTAATCGAATTTAGGGTTGTGAAGAGTTTAGGGTTTGTAAATAGTACCTTGGACGAGAGCTATGTAAATCGTACCTCTTCGGCGTATTCGCCGATATCGGATATTTGGTATATATCTCCTTTATTTAGGAGATATTCCATATCCAATCCATTAATAACTTTGGGCTTGGGCCTTGTAGGCCCAAACCGTCTAAATGGTAGTCCATTTATTGTTAAGGCGGCCCACACGTGGTGGGCTTAAACATTAGTATTGTTTACTAATCGGGTTCGTGACCCGAGTGTGGACTATACGTCATCATATGATGTACGTAAAGCTTTATTATGTGCACATGTCAAAATTACTCTGCCTAACATATCTATGAATAAAAGTACAGCGACAGTCAAGCTCTTATAAGCTCCAATTTTTATAAGTTTCGGCTCCAGTTAAAAGTTTCAGCTACGTTTTATATGAACCATGCAAAATTTCATTAAAGTTCTGGTTGACCAAAAGAGATCTTACAAAATAAGGTATCAGTGTATACTATAACACGGTCATACACTCACGTCACCCTGGCCATGTGGTACTACATGGGTTATAATCTTTTTTTCGGCTCAGGATAAATATGTAGTTACATCTATTACAAAATTCCAAAATAGCATAATTATTACATTGTTAAATCAACAAGGGTTTTGCTAATGACAACACCTAGGGTTGTCGACAAGAGAATGAGTTTTATTACAAAGTAATTTATAAGTCACTATCACTGGATGTCAAACCCGAAATATATGGATAGAATTCCTAAAATTCTGGATGCACAACAAACATTTGATTTTAACTGGACGATTTAATTTCTTACACTAAATTTTACACTAAATTATAGTAAAAAGATTCCTCTTAACCACAGCCCTAAGGGCTCTCATTAGCAAAACCCAATAAACAATAATCAATAAACAATAATGATAAAATCTTAACTTCTTAATTTTTATCATTATAATAAATAGGTAATACTTATTAGATAATAACATCAATACTTATTTTAACATTGAGAAAACACACATTTAGAACACTAGTGAAGGTTTCTTTGTTGCATTGAAGTGACCATGGTGGTGGTAGGTCGTTGTTGCTATTTTGGCCGGCCTGTTGTCGATCAGCTCTTGGTTTTGACCACGAGTTATGGTGCTTGTTCTTTTTTCTTTTTTATAATTTCAATATTACATTTTCAATTTTATTGGTGGATGTGCTAACATAGCAGTAATCTGAGAATAATCGTGGATAGTTGTTGCAATTAGTATTATGGATGGTCGAATGCTTAAATGGTAGTGTAGTAGTCTAGATAATATCGATATGTTATGTATGTAAAGTTTTATGATGTGCACATGTCAAAAAGATTTGTATGGATAAACATTACACTTTTGAAATTGCTGGCATAGCTTCTTTAAAGATCTTTGGTATGCAATTATCGTCTGTGAAAATTGCTCCTGTACTTTCAAGCTGCACGCCGAAGTTTCTAAAACAAGTTACGTCGGCGCTCTCAAATTTACAAAGCCTGCGTCTACAATTTGATCAAACTAGAAGGACTATTTTTGCAAGTTACTTTAAAATACCGTAAAGAAACATAAACATGTGATTACTTCCATGTGACACGAATATTATAGATTTATACCATCAAATGGACAAAAATACCCACGACACCGAAACCTAAAACTGACGCAATAATAATCACAAAAAATAAAGATTTGGAAAAACGTTATACGCAAGGGTCGGCGGATATTCCACACCTCCTTATAAATCCATCCCAAAAAAATAAACTCACCCCCATCTATCTCCAATATTCACATTCACATCATCAAACCCTAACCCTAAAATCGCCTCAATTTTTTTTATAAAAAAAAAACCCAATCTCAGATATCTTATTCACAATCTTGTGAAACATAATTTGTGAATGGTAGAAACCCTGTTTAATCCGTTATTGATGATATCCCCCCTTTCATCAAGGGGAATTTCATCTTTCTCTTTCGGTTCTTCCAACGAAGGCTGGTACCACCGTTGCATTGGCATCGATCCCTGAATTCTTCTATTCTTATACCCTTTTTTTATAAATTTTTTTAAATAAATTTTTTGTTTTTTATATAATTTGAAAAGAAAAAAAGAAAAGATGTTGATGTATAAGGGGAAGAAGAACCAGGTAACTGGGAATAGGTTGTTGATTAGTATAACTGTTATTGGAAGTGCGGGTCCCATTAGGTTTGTGGTTAATGAAGAGGAAGTTGTTGGTAATGTTATGGATACCGCGTTGAGGGCATATGCTCGTGAGGGGAGGCTTCCGGTTCTCGGTTCCAATATTAATGAGTTTGTGCTTTATTGCCCCATTGCTGGTACCGAAGGTATATTTTTTTAGATTTGTTTTAATATGTTTTGTCTGTTTTGTTAGTTAGGATAATGCATAAGGAGATTATTACTTAACTAGTTAACTGTAATGAAAGTTATCCCTAGGGTGTTTGGGTATATGATAAGTATTGTAGTATTTACTTAAATGGTAGTAAAAAGCTGTTGTTTAGCTTTAATTATCCTTGGAGGATGTTTGGGGTTATGAAGGTATAATTGGTTAATGTAACGAGATATTTTGTATGTTATAGTATTAATCTAATTAGAGTAATAGAACAGTAAAACGATTTTCATATTGTTATCGATCATAGGCTCATAGCAATGCGGCTACAAACTGTAAAAGTTTAATTAGAGCCTAAGATGGAGTTTGGATTATAATAAGATAGTTATAGTAAAAGATTGTATTTTGCTAGCTGCATAGGCTGTGACTGAGCTTATTGTTTAGTTAAATGGGAAACAAAAGTATTTCTTGTTCTGTTAAAGTTTGCTTTGTTTGTGTTTTAATTTTTGTGTATGTTAAATATTTTTAGTAATATGAAATGGTATGTGTTTTTTTTATATGTTCATATGAACAATTCGGTTGTTTAATTCTTTGTCATGAGTGTAGCAACATGAACTAAAATGTCAATACAGAGTACTCGTGAATATAAAAGTTCAGCTTATAATGCTATGATTGGTAACAAATTGCAAGTTAGTGACTGTTTTTGTTAACGTTTTGGTAGTACATGTAAAATATCTTGCGATTGTAAGTAGTTGATGTGTAGTTATGTACCACAATATTCATATCATGTAGGTGCTGATTTGTTTTTATCTTGTCCTGTTTTTCATTGTAGCTTTGAATCCATTGGAGGCTATTGGATCGTTCGGGGTCAGAAACTTCATGCTGTGCAAGAAGCCTCAAGTGGTGGAAGAAGTTGGTAATGCCAAGCCGGTTACAGTGGGAATAACAAGGAAGAACTCCGGCAGCTGGAAATCGTGGTTCAACAAATCACTCAATATGAAAGTTTCTTCTCACTGAATGCTTGAATCTGCACAATATGTGGAAGTTGTCTTCTTTATTTACCTTTTACAGTTTCAGAGATTGATTTTTATTTGAGTTTCTTTGTTTTGGGAACTTGAATTTGATTTTCCCTGTTGAATAAAAGCATTGGATTTCTTCATTGCTCTTTTTTTAGACATCGTGAATCTTAATGAAATAGAGGCTTTTGTTTGTTTCCCAAAGTTAGTGTGCAGTACTGTAGTGTTGTTGTATGATGTATTTTATGCAGTGGAGCTACTCTTGTTCTGGCGTTGTTTTCTAGTGGAAACAGATGTGTGGTTATTTTGAGACCAAGCACGCCCATGTCAAGTTGTGTGAAAAAGTTGTCTACTAGATCATGTTTAACATGTTCTGTGCATGCAGTTTGGCATGTGTCATAAAGATTTGGCATGTTGGTGCATTGTGCACCACATGAAGGTAACTAAAAAGGTTAGATGGATCGTAGCATGGTTGGCAATTTGGCATGTTGCATGATTGAGGAATGAGCGTTGTTTCTGGGGTCCATTATACGTGGAAAATAGTCATAACTTGTATCTTCCTTGATGTTATCTTTGCTAGATATTTTGTATCTTTCTTAGATATTTAGTTTGGTGACTGTTAGCCTGTGTTGCAAAAGTACATCGGTCTGTTTTTCCAAACACCATAGTTTGGTGACATTCAGTCTGCTTTATGTGTTCATATACCCTAATTGCGTACCAAACAAAACTGTCATCTCCATCTTGGATTCTTGGTGACTCAGATTCTTACAAAAAGAATTTAGTCTGTTTAAACAAAAAAACTGTGATACGAAAGAGGATTGAGATCACCTCATGTTAGTTCATTATGTCATCTCCATCTTGGATTCTTGGTGACTGAGATTCTTACAAAAAGAATTTGGTCTGTCTAAACAAAAAAACTGTGATACGAAAGTGGATTGAGATCACCTCATGTTGGTTCGATGTGACTAGGAAAGCACATTTTCACTCTTAAATAGGTTAGGGAATTTGACTAGGAAATATATATTTCATGGATGTGCCGGCCAATTGGCACACTCAAATTATTATGCTCGAAGTTCGCTCTTCCTTAATGAGTAGGTCTTGTAATCAAGCTCCGGCCTTTGTACTTGAGGGCTGTTTGGCTAGACAAAACTTTTGTATACCTTTGTAACTTTCTTATCCAGAAAAAAAAATGATTAAATCTGAATGCAGAATCTGTGAACCTTATAGTAGCAAATACACGATGTGGATGACGTCGAAAGAGATAATGAAGGATGGTGTCAAAGACTTTAAGGCCTGTGCCTAGCTTAAAAGGTTGAGAAAACAGAAGTCCGGATTTAGTGATGCATCATGCATGAAAGCAGGATTGTGACATTTGAGAGTGATGATTAGGAAGGTTTGGTGTAACTATAGGCTAACCCAATCTTAACCACACACTTAATTTTCGATTGCTAAATTGCCAAACGATTTTGGGTTCACTTAGTTTTTACATCTTAGGTAAATCTTTTCTATAGTTCTGGTTTAATAATTCTATAAAAAATAACAGTCAATTATACTAACAAATACCAAAAATTTACATTCATTGATTTTTAAAAGTAACAAAAGAATTAACAAGCATAAATGATTTAACGAGGTTCAAATGCTGCACCTTCTCTGCAGTCAACTAAAGGCACCTTAGACAACCTACCAGAGTCTCAGATGGTTGTCCTTCTCCAAATAATCAAGGTCAAATGGCTATATGCCAAGTAAAAGATCTAATCACTCGGCTTAATCAACCCATGAATTAAGTGGTTAACCAAGTCAAAACTTGCCATCTCAGATTTTGCTTGTTCAAAGCTCGTAAGGATTCAAATTTCAAATTTTGAAATAGGACGAAAGGTGCCTAATTTTGAATTTATGGCCACCTGCTACAATGATCATGATTATAGATAGAATTCAACATTCTGATTAGGTTAAAGCAAAATCTACTTTTTGCAGTCACTCTAGAAAAATCTATGTCAATATTCAGTCAAAAATAAATATTGTAATTTACGATGACTAAACACAACACTTTAGCTATATACACCCGTGGTACTCATCAACCACACCACATTGAACACTTAAGAAATTTATCATCATTCCTTAATCACCAATAACAAGTTCCCAAAATGAAGAAGTTCAACTTCTTGGCTCTTTTGTGTTGAATCCTAATGATCATAGCCTTCTTTTCAACCTATGCAGCTGCTCGAGCTTGTGACCACAGGTACTACACTATACATGTAACTTTTTTTTTAACTATGTAGCATATTGATCATAGCGAATATTGAAGTAACATGAACATGATCACAGGAAGATACAGTGCAATCAGCTTCCAGGCGCTAATGGTAAAAAGGTCTCGTTCCCCTAGCGTGCTTGATCACAAAACAAAAGGAATGATGATGTTAAACGAAATAAATATACTTCAGTTGCTGTTAAGTAATTTGGCAATAAACAAGCTTATGTTTGGTCTGCAAATTATAATTATAAGTAAATGCTTTATCTAATTATTTGCATACTGAATGATGTCACATTCACATCAAGTCATGTGTACGTGTTATATATTATGATTGATATGAATAAGATGTTTCGGTAAATTGTCTTTTGGTAACTTGTTTAATTTGCTAGCATTTATACTTTTATTGGTTTATCTGATGACCATCGGATGACTTCTGATATGATAACATGTGTTTGTGTCCCAACTTCATGACTAAATCATAAAAATTCACTAAAAGGTCATATCTTCTGAAAATTGATTTTGGCCACTAGCAACCGGTGATCGACAAACACCTTGAGTGCTCGAGGTAAAAATTAAAAATTATATGATCTGCGAAAGCATATAACATATACGAACTGAGTAGTGACAGCAACCGTATCATTACGTGTATTTAATTGGGTTAAGTCAGTCAAGTTCACACTTCACAGGATCTTCCAAGCTGATGTCATGACAAATGGGCGAGTAGGCAAACAGCCGAACACAACATCAAAAAACCATCGTTTTCCTCGACTCTATACCCATCCGCGTCATCAAGAAAAGCCAACAACATACTAGCTTCCTTTTAAACATTGGACCCCAAATGAACCGGTTCAAACCCGCCCAATTCAAACCAAGTCTTCCACTGACCCGACATCTGGTCCATATGACCATATCAACCCTGCTAGTCCCCATGTCTCAACCACGGTTAAAATTGGTTGCTGATAAGTATAACTGTTATTGGAAGTGTGAGTCCCATTAGGTTTGTGGTTAATGAAGAGTAAGTTGTTGGTAATGTTATGGATACTGAGTTGAGGGCGTATGCGCGTGAGGGGAGGATTCCGGTTCTCAGTTTGAATATTAATGATTTCGTGCTTTATTGACCCATTGCTGGTACTGAAGGTATATTTTTTTTAGTACTGGAATAGTGAAACAGTTTGCGTTTTGTTATCGATCATAGCAATACAATTAATAAACCTAAATTAAGGATAATGCATAAGGAGATTCTTATTTGACTTGTTAACTGTAATTAAGGTTATCCCTAGGATGTTTGGGTTTATGATAAGTACGGTAGTATTTACTTCAATGATAGTAAAAAGCTGTTGTTTAGTCTTAATGAAATAAAGGTTTTTGTTTGTTTCCCAAAATAAGTGTGCAGTACTGCAGTGTTGTTAATTTGAGACCAAGCACCCATGTTAAGTTGTGTGAAAAATTTGTCTAACAGACCATGTTTAACATGTTCTGTGCACGGAGTTTGGTATGTGTCATAGAGGTTTGGCATGTTGGTGCATTGTGCACCACATGAAGTCATGATTGAGGAATGAGTGTTGTTTATGGGGTCCGTTATACATGGAAAACAGTCATAGCTTCATTGATGTTATCGTTGGTAGATATTTTGCTATTTTTTTTAAAGATATTTAGTTTGGTGGCATTTAGTCTGTGTTGCAAAATTACATCGGTCCGTTTTTCCAAACAAGATACGCAGTTTGGCCATATTCGGTCTGCTTTATGGGTTCATATTCCCTATCAACTCTTGCGTATGGAAGAGAACCATCATCTCCATCTTGGTGATTGAGACTCTTATTGATAAAATTGGCCTGTTTATGAATAAAATAAAATTTAAAAAAAAAAAAAAAAAAAAAAAAAAAAGTGACACTCCGTAGGAAAGTGGATTTAGACCTTCGCATGTTAGGTTCTACTGTATGTGACTATTTCCCCAAAATGAAGTTCAACTTCTTCGCTCTTTTGTGTTGGATCCTAATGACCATAGCCTTCCTTTCAACCTATGCAAGTGCTCGAGCTTGTGACCATAGGTATTACACTATCCTTGTAACTTTTTTTTAGCCATGTAGCATACAGACCATAGCCAATATTGAAGTAAAGTAAAAAGTGATCACAGGAAGATATAGTGCAATCACCTTCCAGGCAAAAGGAAGATATAGTGCAAGGAGATTCAACTCACTCATCTCTCATTTGCTGATGATCTCCTTGTAGTTAGTCATGGTGATCAAAATTCAGTTGGTGTTATCAGAGATGCTTTACTTAAGTTTAGCAATGCTTCTGGTTTACAGCCTAATATGGGAAAGAGTACCATTTTCTTTGGCAGTGTTAGTGAAGTTGAAAAGGCAAAAATTCTTGAGGTTTTTACCTTTTAAAGTTGGAAAACTGCCTGTGAAGTATCTTGGTCTGCCCCTTCTTGCAAGGAAAATTGGTCTTAATGATTGTAAAGAACTGGTGGATAAAGTAAGAACTAAAGTGACTGACTGGAAAAATAAAGTTTTGTCCTATGCTGGGAGATAACAGCTTATCTCATCTGTCCTAGCAGCTATGCAAACATACTGGGCTTCTGTGGTTAAGTTACCTAAAGCCATAGTAAAGGAAATTAATAGTTTGCTTAAAAGTTTCTTGTGGAATCAGGGAAGGAATATTAGAGGTAAAGCAAAAGTCAAATGGTCTGTGGTGTGCAGTCCCAAGAGTGAAGGTGGGCTGGGTCTAAAAATGTTGGAACAGTGGAACGAGGTCTTACTTATGAAGCATATATGGAAGATTTTCTCTAATAAAGAAAGTCTTTGGGTGCAATGGGTTAATAGGGTGAAATTAAAGGGGAGAAGTTTTTGGGAGATTGGTACAGATTATAATGATAGTTGTACATGGAAGTGTTTGTTGGATTTGAGAGATAAAATTAGGCCTTTTATTGTTAGTGTTATTGGTAATGGCAGGTCTATTACTATGTGGCATGATTGGTGGCATACAATAGGTCCTCTATCAAGAATTATTGATAATAGGACTCTATATGATGCTAGATTGGAAAGTGAGAGCAAAATTGCTGATATGATCACTAATAATGCGTGGAAGTGGCCTCAAGAGTGGTATAGCAAGTTTCCAGTGTTAAACCAGGTTCAAGTGCCTCAATTATATGAAAACGGGAATGATGTAGTGAGATGGAGAACTAAAATGGAGTGCTTATTAATTTTTCTACAAAAGAGGTATGGAAAGATATGAAGGCTGATGCTCCAAGTGTAGACTGGTGGAAAACTGTGTGGTTCTCACAATGTAATCCTAGGTGTACTATGATATTATGGATGGCTTTTAAAAGAAGATTGCTTACTCAGGATAGAATGCAGAAATGGAGTAATGATGTCCTTTTATGCCCTTTGTGTAAGAAAACAAATGATTCTCATAATCACTTGTTTTTCTCCTGTGAGTTTTCTGTTAAGATTTGGGATACATTAAAAGTGAAGATTAATGGCAGGAATTTGCCAATTGAATGGGATCAAATTACTCAAACCATCACCAATCTGTCCTACTCTAACTCTATGTGGAGTGTGCTTAGAAGATTAGTCCTTGCTGCTGCTGTTTATTATATCTGGAAAGAAAGGAATGCTAGGATCTTCAATGCTTCTCATCAAACAGTGGAGTGTGTGTTGCTTTCTATTACTGAAAATGTTAGAATGCAGCTTTTGAGCCTAACTGTGAAGAAAACTGTCAACACTGAGAAAGTTGCAGAGCTATGGAATGTGAGATTGCACTACAGAAACAGTAATGGAGTTGTTTGAGGTGATGTAGCTGAGGATTTAATGTTTTTATGGAAGTTGGAATAGAGTTGTATCACTGCTGATATGGTAGGAGCTGGTTTTAGCTGTTCGCTGGTTTTAGCTGTGCTCAAATGAAGGTGAATTTTCAGTGTTTGAGATCATGGTTGCTGTGAGATGAAGAAATATCTGTTATGGTTCTGTTTGACAGATTTGTTATCTGAGATAGAGTATAGTTTCGTCAGATATCGGTCAATTGTAGTTTCTCTGTTTTTGTATCTGATTTGGGATATGCCCAATCAGTTATTCTTATATGGTGTACAATGTTTTGGGAAGTTAATATAATTCACCTTTGCATAAAAAAAAACCTTCCCGGCAAAAGGGGTAATGATGTTAAACGGAAATAAATACATTTCAATTGGTGTTAAGTAATTTAGCAATAAAACAAATTAATTCTGTATAAGTAAATGCTTCATCTGTTTATTTGCATACCGAATGATGTCGCGTCATGCGTACGTGTTTTGAACATCTTTTAGTCCGGAAACCATTACAAGCTAGTATCTTTAATGATAATAGATTTGGGTATCTTATTATAAACGAAAGTACTTGTTGCTCTAACCGGAGANTATAAATTACATGAAATAACATTTGATTTTTAAGAGATTATAAAAATTTATTTTTTAAAAATCTATGACACGTCATTTTGCCAAACAAAGCTTATATTTAGTGTACCAAACAAGCATAATTTTCTCATAATCTAGTGTACCAAACATGCCAATATGAAGTCATAACTTATTTGTGACTTTGTAAGTGTGTGGTCATCTTACTAAAACTTGAGAACTGTAAGAATGTATATACTTGTTACTTGTACATTATCTTTTTACATGATCAAGTTATTTTAGCGAGTGGATTTTGGTAAACTTGAACTTATAACTTATTAAAGTTGCCCCATGGAGTAATAATGTAATATCCATCCTTGGGTCATGGGTTAGGCCCATGTTTTTAACACTCTGACGGGCCTCTTAAATCTTAATGCAACAAAAACAACAAATAGTCAAATATAGAGAAAAACACGGCTGTTGTGCAAATAATAATTGCAGCAACTACATGTCAATACTGATAGTAATTAAGCATAAATATAACTATGAATTCAGGAAGTGCTCCCAGTTAAGATGTAAACACATGTTTTAAGACAACGCTCAAGTTTAAATTTTACAACTTTTGTAAATATTTTAGTTTTTTCAAAAAAAAAGGTGCAACTCAAATTTGTTTCATAAGCAAAACACACTTATGATAAGGAAATTTGTTTTGCAGTAACTTATTTTTGAAAATAGATCATTCTAATGTCTCTTTCTGGAGAGCGAGTTTACTTTAGAAGAAGTCACGAAAACTGAATGGGATTGTTAGAGTTCTAAGTAACTTGTCCCGGATGGGTTAAACTTTAAATTCATCAAAAGTTACTTGAATATTATGGGGTGTTTGGTTTTTGCATTTACAAACAGTACATAAAGGGGTGTTTGGTTTGATATATTCGCTTGTTCCCTCCCACTGTGTATGTATTTGCTGACATAAAGGGGTGTTTGTTTTTTGTCATAAGAACAGTTAACACAATAGGATACAACAAGAAGATTAAACAAGAAAACATAGAATTTTATATGCATAATACTGGCAATTAGCCTACAAGAACATTATAAGCCTAAAATAAAAACCCAAAAGACCGCATTAAACTACCCCTGGAATTTACCTAAATTAAGAACCCATTACACTAATTATTTTTAGCCATTTCCTCAACAAAACCTTCCTGCATGCTAATATTAACATCAGCTTCACCGCACATCTTGATCAACCGTGCAAGTAGGTCGATTTCAATGGCCTGGGTTTTCCTCAAGGCCTCCAAAGAGTCAAGTGCCACACCACGGGGTCTCAAGGCTTCATTTTCCTGAATCAACCCCGTTCTCGTTGGTATCATCCTCTTGAGATGATCAATATCTTGGCGAATAAGGTTTTTAAAAAACCCAGCTTCAACAGCCTATTGACTAAACCAGAGGCTCATACGCTCATGCAATCGTGGTGAGTCAGCCACTTCCATGAGTTCGTTCAACATCGGAAATTTTCTGCCATCGGGAAATGTGTGAGGGAAAGGTTGTTGATGCATTTATTGGGTTACGCGCTAAAGTTAATACCTTCTCAGTGAAGAGACAATGAAGGGGTTTAATAACAAATTGTATTTCTTAGTTGGTCCTTAAGGTTGTCTATCTTTTGCGTAAACGTAGTTCCCGCCCAAAATGTAGTTGACGTGTTCACAACATGCTACCTTGAATTTACAAGCTTAGGGACCTACGGTGTAATTTGTGAAAATAATTAATTGCAAGCCATTAAAATCCTTACCGACCCATGTAAAAACTAAAAAAAAAAAAAATACATTCATTACAAAGAACATTAACATAAAGACTATAATATAAACATTCGAAATTGCCATTACATTTGGTGACTAACATAGGCATTGTAAAAATTGCAAATGGCAAGTAACCTTTACCATTTGCACGTTTGACTTCCTAAAGTCAAACTTGCCATTTACATTTGGTCAGCAAGTAAGTAGCAACATACTTAAACGGAAATAGTTGTCTTAGGGTATTCAACCCATACATTAACTAGAATCAGTACAAGAAATCTACCCCGGCTGTGGGGGAAGCTCGAGGGAGTTTCAATAGCCTCCTTGCCAAATCCCAGTTCAACCTCATGTTTTCATTCTCATCAGCAGTCAAATTGCAGTCAATGATATAAATGTTCTTCAAGAAGGGGGAACATGCAAGTATCAACCGAATTATGGCTATTTCATTCTCCGTTGTAGGGAAAGAACGAAACACCACGGTTTGAAGCTGCCCCGTGGTCATTCTGTTGATGGGTACATCAAATGAATCAATCTCCACAGGTACATAAGTAGGCGTGTATAAGGCCTGAAAAATGAGAGAAATATTCATATGCAAAACCATTGGAATTTAATATGATGTCTTTCATACATATGCATTCCACTTACCCTGGTTACTAGCCTTTGCATATTTGGAGACCCACGAATCATTTTAACGATCAATGCAACCATTGCATTACTCCCAAAATCGACCCCGTATATCTCAAGACACTTGAGGGATAGAAAGGCCACACGGACACTCATCCAGGAGGTACCTTCTTCCAACAACTACATTACAAAAGGACGAATTTCCTTTAGTTTCAATGCTAACATTGCATCAATGTTAGAAATTACGTTAACATTATATGTAAGTTGAAGTGAAAACGAGAAGAATAGGTCTTACATTGCAGTCTTGAAAATCCATGGTAAGGGTCTCAAGTTTAGGAACATTTGACAACTGAAAGATATTCGAAGTTGTTATTGTCATATGATGGTTCCAAATACCAAATGACAAATTTAACGTTGCAATATCCCTTAGTCTCATTTCGTTTGTACTACAACGATCCAATTTTAGAGACTCAAGCAAGGGACAACCAGCAACTAAGCCCCAAACTGTACCACTATGAAAATTGACATTACACAATTCTAAGTTGAGTAGCTTCGGAAAACCCCTAAAACTTGTCATAGTGGGAAAAGTGCAAGAATGAAGTTCTAGAAATTTCAACTCTTGACGATAGTAAAGTTGGGTTGGCAAAGTAACTGGATCAGCATACCAGTTTCGAATTGTAAGCTCCTCAACTCCGACCCGAACCAAAAACAAAAGCCACTCATGAATGTCTTCATAATTGAAGTCGTCTTGTCCAAATAGCGTTTTGGGCTCTATGGAAAACACAAACCTTCTTACTGGCCCAATAAGCTGAAGTAAAACCCTCGTAATATGCATCCCATCAAAGGTATTTGTTAAATAGTACAACAAATCCTCATCAACTATGATATCAGTCAGCAAAGTCCACTTAAACCTCCAACATCTGTCTAAACTACAGGTCCTTACCGCATCTTTTAGTGGCAATCGGTTCATAATATTAGTGGTCACGTTATCTGGCATGTTAGTGATATAATCTGCCATATCAGTGATCACATTATCTCCAAAAGACATTGTAATGTTGGAATTTTAGTTGGGTCTTTGATGTGCGTGGGATTGCGACCACGCAACAGGTTTTACCTCTCAAGGGATCTTGAGAAGCTTGCAATCCCACCAGGCAGTGTACCTGGTCAGTGTAGTATAGTGTAGTGGTAAGTACGGGGGATTGATCGTTCTCTCACAGGGAATAGTGTTCGTTAGGATAGAAAAACTACTCTAATAGGTCTAAAGGTGAAGGAAGATTATTTTTGTATTTTTATATTTTATGGAAATCAAGTAAAATCTCGGGTTTTGGAGGAGTGGGCGGAATTAGTTGCTAGTCAACTAACCCAAAAACTACTATTACAAGAAAAATAAAATAACAAGAAAATAAAAGGTTGTGAAAACTTATATGAAGACAAATGTGTTTACTTAGACTTCCTTACTCCCTAACTATCTTTTACCGGTTAATTGGTGTATGTATTACTTGTGTGGATGACGGGTGTATTCCTTAACAATTCATAGGGTGGCATACATATCTCCCCAATTCTATGAGCTCTTATCTCCTCCTACAACTATGTGTACACACAATCATAGGGATTATAAACAGTGGCTCATGCGTTAAATACTACCTTAATAACCTAGTAGCCTTAGTTACATGTTTCTTAAGACGTTCAAGCATGTTACCATATAGGAGTATTGCCAGTTTTCTTAAGCCTAACATTGATGAAACATTCATCCCAACAAAGTAATAACACACCAATCAACCAATAATTAATAGTTAGGTTTCATTAGATCTAAGCAAACACAAGAAAAATCTAGCCTAGCATGTTAATTGAAAGACAAGCATAAGATATAATTAACCAACACATAGACATATTGATTAATTTAAGTGAGGACTTATCTTTAATTGAACATGAAGGATTCAAGGGTGAAAAACCCTTGAAAATACAGCTAAAATCGTCTTAGGGGTTTGTACCAAAAGTTCCCCACAAAGTTCCACACTAATAAATGAAAATTAAGAAAATATATATAGATTTTACATTCTGACGGCGTCAGGTTATAGGTTCTGATGCCGTCAGCTCGCCGTCATTAGGGTTCTCGGATGGCCTAGATTTACTTCTGACGCCGTCACCCTTTAAATTGCTCTGGGCCGTCACTCTTTAAGTTAACACCTGACGGCCTACATTCTTTAACACTTGACGCCGTCAGGTGAAAACATCTTGTTTTCTTCATAGGGCGTCTAGTGTAATCTGACTTCACTCTTTTGTCAGCGTTGGCTGACGGTGTCACCTTGTGACTCTGACGTCGTCAGGTAGGAAATCCAGCTTCTTTTGAGACTTTGTCGTTTTCTTCACTTTTATGCTCCAAAAACGTCCAAATATGCATGTTTTCCAGAATTCTTCTCAAAAGTACCTAAAATGACAAAAGGAACGATTTAGGGCAATATTTGATCATATTTACTCGAATTAGGGCTTAAATGACCCCTTAAAACGGGTACACTTTTCGTCTCATCAGTCTTTGACTTTTGGAAATGGGTGTCTGGATAAGGGTGTGTGTTATTATGGTGTGTATATGTGTTTGGTTTGTGGGTTAATTGGTTTCGCGCAAAAAATAACTATATCAGAAAAGAGAGGCTCAAGGTACTAGAGCGTAGTTCTTAGTTGCTCCCTAAACTATCATTGTCATGGTTGATTTAACCATAGTGTGGTGATAAATTTCCTTTGCCTATTATGCCCTTGAGAACATACCAAAACATGAGCGTTGACCTCGACAAAAGTGGTCAAGGGACGCATTCGGCCTCTATTTCCCATGTTTTGGACGCCACACGACGTTTTTTGAAAGGTAGGGTGCCTGGCGATGTTTTGTGGAAAGTTCAGGGACCAACGATGTATTTTACTCTTTCTATTTTTAATTATTGCAGAAGCTCTTCCAAGTTATTATGTGGTATAATGAAGGAATTTTTAAAGGCATTTTTCTCGCCAAAAATGACACAAATATTTCTTTAATTCAATATATGGATAATGCACTTTTCTTTAGGGAGTGGTCTAAACCTAACATGCTTTGCCTTGTTCATGAACTTAAATGCTTCCATGATGTTTCAGGTCTAAAAATTAATTTGGCGAAATATCAGCTTTTTGGTATTTGTGTTCCATTGGCCGTCGTTGAGAGCATAGCATGATCAATTAATTGTTCGTATAGATCTCCACCATTTACTCATCTCGGACTTCCTGTGGGTAAAGATATGAGGAAAACTAAGGATTGGGATCAGGTGGTTAATTGTTTCTCTAAAAGTCTCTCCATGTGGAAAGCTAAGCTTATGTCAATTGGGGTAAGACTTACTCTTGTAAAGGCAGTTCTTGGGAGCTTACTTTTTTTTTTTCCCTTTTTTCTATTTTCAAAGCTCCAGAAGTGGTCATATCTCGCCTTGAGTCAATTGGAAGGCGATTTCTATGGGGTATGTATGGAGACGAAAAAAAGATGCCTTGGTTTTGTTGGAATAAAGTGATGCTGGATAAAGAAGATGGAGGTATAGGAATCAGAAGTCTTAAAGTACAAAACATGGGGCTTATCGCAAAATGGAAATGAATATTTTTTTAATGATTCTAGTGCTCTCTGATGCAAAGTTATCTCAGAAAGTTATGACTCGAAAAGAGGTTCTATGTAAGTGATATGTCTTTTGCTAAATTAGGTGTTTGGGTTTCAGTCGTCAAATGCTGCTCGAATCTGA
This sequence comes from Artemisia annua, assembly GCA_014162995.1. Classification (NCBI taxonomy): domain Eukaryota; kingdom Viridiplantae; phylum Streptophyta; class Magnoliopsida; order Asterales; family Asteraceae; genus Artemisia; species Artemisia annua. Next base: position 68,487 of record LBNU01021596.1, on the reverse strand, counting down.
ATCTTTTTGGTATTGATCTCAACGAGATTATGGTGAGAAAAATCTGTAAATCTGTAACGGTATAAACACTCTTTTTTGGCTTGATAATTGGATTAAAGGTTGTCGCCTTTTAAAGATCGACATCCTCACTTGTTTGCTTAAGAGCATCACACGACTTGCCGATGGGCTTTCTCTAACAGGGCTTGGGTTGTTAACTGGGACTGGTGTATGCAACCCACAGAGCGATTTCTAGGCGATATTATCTCCATTCTTAACATTATCGATTGTCTCGTTATTGATGCTTATAAGGAGGATGAATGGGCATGGAAAATCGAAAATTCAGGTAAATTTTATGTTAGATCTTTATATTCCCTTATTAAAAAAAGATGTTGGACACCTTTGTTGACCCTCTTACTTTTTTCTTGGAACTCGTGAGTTCCTCACAAAGTTAATGTATGTGCTTGGAGGGTCGTGTTGGATCGCCTCCCAACTAGAGATAATTTGTCGCGTCGTAGTCTTCTCCACGTAGCCTCGTCTTCTTGTCTTTTTTTTGGCTCGGCTGTAGAATCAAAAGCTTATTTGGTTGAAATCTGGTGGAAAGTTCCTCCATTTTTTCAATCCTTCTTTAGATGACATCTTAAATGGGATTCCTAGCCTCTATTCAAATAGATGGAAAGTCAAGTTATTTCACCGAATTTGTTTGGGGTTTATATGGAGTGTTTGCGCTTGGAGAAATCCTTGGATGAGGAGAAGTCGTGTGCTTTGCGTGAATATATATTTCCCGCGGTTCAAAGGATGACGCTTTTGTGGACTTCGAATAGGGCTTCAAAGAATCGTTTTTCATGGGCCAATTGGATTTTTTGCTCTAATAAACTTCTAGATACTTAGCTTTCCTTTGTTTCGGTTTTTTTCCAGTTTTGGTGTTTTGTTTCGTGCGGTTCTCCTCCTTAGAGCCTCTTTTGTTGCCTTTATTATTTTTGCCGTGTGGCTTATAATATCTCAGCTTTAAAAAAAAAATTATTTATATAATCTCAGTTTAACTTACTAACATAATTATATAAATAAATTTTAAAATAAGGGTTATTACAGGGCTACTACCATTACAAAACCTTGCTTACACTCGTATAATGCTATACTGTGCTATATAAGAGAAGTCATCCAAAAAATGTCAACAGACACCATTAACTACACAATAACTTGTGGTTGACAACATACAAAGAAAAAATAAACAGAACATCTTGCATAAATCGACGTTTTAAGGAAATAAAGCAGAAACGGAAGAAGAAATGTATAATAGTCTGTTTAGGAGGAACCGATAGTTTAATATTCTTGCTTTTAATCTGAGTTGATCCAATGATTTGCATATATGTTATGTTTCAAAAGTTGAAAAAAAGTATACGAATGATATTACGAAGCTAAGATACACTGTCTTACCAGATTTATTACGTTATAAATTAAAAATATGGTAGTTTACTATCTTTAATCACAACGGGAAAAAAAATAAGAAATCATACTGCGAAACAACCACATAAAAAGAATGACTAATTTCTTCTTACAGTACTTTACGTAAAATTTTAGCAATACTAATAAAAGTGATCTTTTCTCAACCATTGAAAGCAAAATGTTTTTGTCAAACTCTTAAGTTCTCTAATAAATCAAGTAGCACACTAAGATTCCTAGATCCATCACCACCTATATAACTTTATCATCTTTGAAAGTGAGGTGGTTACCCTCATTTCCCATTAATGTATGTGGTTTGCCAAATAAATTCACTGGTTAATTACCTAAATTGGTTGTACAGTCTACATCATATCTTTAATATTGCTAATGACTTGCATTATTGGTAGCTAAGGATCAACATAATTTCAAAGGTGTATTATTACCCTTATCTTAATCTAAAAAATGGCAAAGTTTGAGTTGGAACTTCAACCATATCATTTCTTTATCAAGGGGCTTCAATTATTCGTTTAAATGTGTTATATAAAGTCGTTAAGTAGCATGTTCTTGGTCATAAAAGGTCAGTTCTTATTAAAAGAAAGATAGGAAAACAAACATGTGGGGTTTTGTATTTTTTTATAGTCGGGTGGGGTGTATGTATGTTTATATCGAAGAGTAAATTGCATAATGTGTTCTTTGGTTTGGTCCAAGAGTGGCGACTGGCATGCTTATCTTATGTGATTATTTTATGCTTAATAACGATTTTAAAACACATGGCTAACTCAATGATAAATAAGATGAGTGAGAATAACTACAAATACATGTGTCATAAGGTGATTAGTTTAGGCATAAAGTTAATCACATGAATAGACATCCTAATCATTTTTCTTTGTCCAAATTGCAATGTGGTGACTTTGAAAATAGGTACACAGTTCTAGTGATATCCATTTGATTTGGCATTTGTCCATGGCCATGTAAATGACAAAAATATTTTGAAGTAATTGAAAATTGAAGGAGAAGACGAGGTATTTTAGTTATTTCAGTTTTGCAATAAACGATATCTAAACCAAAAGTTTATAACGGAGGCAATGTTTTCACTTTCGTAGTTTTAAGGACGACGCCTGCAACGTGGACAAACCACAAAAGTCAGTTTTGCAATTTACGTACTCTATATTGAAATAATAACTTATATGTGGGGATTTTGTCACCAACGAAGTGAGCTTAGATCAGATCTAACAAAAGAACTAATCATACATGATCATCTTTTTCTTTCAATTATTTAGGGGTCCAACAGAAGCAACACAACAAAAAAACTAATCATCCTTCCATTCAAGTCCCAGATTTGAATAAAGAACCAATCGTATATCACCGAAGAAGTTATTCAAGATATACAAAAGTCCCGGACTTGAACAAAGAACCTGCGAGACATAGTTCACACATGGGTCCTAGAGTTGAACAAGTAGAAGACTTAGGTTATACATTCGAGATGAAGTTAGTGAATATTTGATAAGATATAATCTAGAGCCTTTCCATCGATACATCATAAGTATTTATAATGTGGTAAGTGATGGAAATTATGGATTTTGGTGCGTTGCCGTCGGTATTGGTCTCCACGAAGATAGGTGGTCCCAAATTCGAGCTCTTTTGATGCAAGAGTTAGACACTCGCATGGAATATTACACAAATATGTGATGGCATGATGGCTTTAACCAAATTGGGGGCTCGGTAGAATGGTTCGGTTCTAGATTTGCACCACAGGACTACTGGATGAATATGCCAAACACGGGGTTGGTTATTGTTTCACCCATTAACCGGCCAGTTGTATCTATATCCCCGCAACAAAGTTTTACGTGTTTACCGCTTTGATCCAGACTCATCACAAGAAAGTGGCCCCCTTGTGATTACACGTGTGGGGCACGGGGACGATGCTCACTACATTTATGTGACGCTAGATGAAAATTCACCACTCCCGAATAATCACCCACAATGGGGGGCGCCTTACAGACTTGGCGAGACATCTGCATGGGAAACTTTATATTCCGATCGACAACGCATGTATACTAAAATTATTGAGAATAAAAAAAAGACAAATGTAGTAAATGATTACTGATTTATGTTGTAAGTAATTATACCGACAAAACATAGTAAATGATTACTGATTTATGTTGTAAATAACTATTTGTATTATGACACCGACAAAACATAGTAAATGATTAAAAATTTATTTAACTTAGTAATAATATTCTGATTTATATTGTATATAATTATACAAATTCTTTGGCCAGATGGAACGAAATAATCCTTTCTTATGTAATTGTCAAAGATGATTTATAATTGAAAGAACATCCCGACAGCCCCGATACTTATGGTCAACAGTATTATGCATGTCTTTTATCAAAGGTAAATAATTATTCATTTGTTTATTTACTTAAATATATAAATAATTTTTTTTGTTAAGAATACATTTTTTATAGTTTTCGTACTATGTAACAACCAGGAACAGACGACTATGGGTATCGATACTTTATATGGAAGGATGCTTTTGAACGATAATACTTTAGTCAAGTCTCTTCTTCAACGCAGTGCTCAAACTGCGAAGCTAAAGATATTACAATTAACATGCTTGAAGCAAGAAACAAGATGTTATTCTCTCAAAACAAGACGTTGAAGACAAGAATAAAGATGCTGGAGGCATCATTGGAAATAGAAAGGAATCCTGATGATCACGCATGTTAGTCGGGTGCAATACTCCATGACCTTATAGATGACATAAATAATATTCATATTGAGCAGGTGTTTTTGTTGTTAAATAATGTGTTAATGTTGTTCTAGTGGTAGTAACAGTTGTTGTTCTAGTTGTTTAATGTGTTAATGTTTAACATGTTATTGTTGTTGTTGTTTAATTAAATAGAAACACATTAGACGAATAGCTCAATCTTTTGGCAAGGATATATCGTCGCCAAAAATTTGCTTTTAATTTTTCTTAACCTTTTACAAAGTTTATTAATCATAAAAGTTTTAAAAAAAAAGTCAATTAAAAAAAAAAGGTGAAAAGAAAAAATTTCGTCACCGACAAACCCCTTCCTCAAAAGTGTTTTTGCTTGTAGTGCGCGCAACGTAGTACGACATAAAATCACCACACCATGTTTCCTACAAAGAAAAAAGCATCATTACTTCTTTCTACACAATACCAAAATAGTAATAATAATAGTAGTAATAGTAATAATAATAGTAGTAATAATAGTAGTAATAATAATAGTAGTAGTAATAATAATAATAATAATAATAATAATAATAATGATAATGATAATGATAATAATGATAATAATAATAATAATAATAATAATAATAATAATCTACAAAAGGGGGTTCCCTTTGTAGAAACAAATGGCTTATACCCGAAATCCACACAAGCATTGAACATAAGGATGGGACAATGGTCTGAGAAAACATGGATCATACTGTAACAGGATCATTGGTCTACTGATTAAAACAATTACCTGTAACAAGGAACTGGTCTAGCTTTCTCATCTATGATCCACTTTAATTAACATAAGAAAACCTTCACCCACACATGTTAAAGTTGCTAAATCCCAGGTTCACAATGAAATTGTTGAAAACCATGGCTTCATTTGCCTCGAATTGGGAGCCCGCTCTTTCGAATCTCGACCTAACCGCATTGAAATCACCCATAGCTATGCAAATACCATCCATAGAATAACATTTGAGATGTCTTCCAAAGATCCGACTTTAAATGCGCCAACTATATGAACCATAAATATTTAAAATGCAGCCATGCCACTAATCCCGACTCACTTTCCATATTCTATCAAACGGCCAATATACTATAACTCCATTTAAGAAAGTTTTACAACTAATTTTCCTATGGTATATTCATAGTACACATAGTACACGTATGGTGACATGACAGATCCCATTTTTGCACAAGATAAAACATACTTTATTGTAATTGGAAGGTTCAATAAAACTTTAAAATAACATAGAGGAGTTATATAGCAAAACACTTTACATATAGGAACTACATATCATTCATACATACACAAATTGAAAAGAAAAAAAAAGAAGAAAAGAAACGTCATTGATACACAACCTAAAAATAATGGGAAAAAAACGAATTGTATATGATCCTAACTCACTTTCACAGGAATCGCGGTTGCATTTAGCATAACAACAAGCCTTTGAACCTCTAGATGATTCCTAGTGGACGTGTGTTGTCTCGCAAGTGATTACAGCAAATATACCCACATAACCAAGACTTAAAACTATAAAGCAACACCATCTTCACATATCATACCAAACTTCGATTCCAACCCTCATGCTTGTGATTCTCATTATTTTCGTCACCTATACACAAACCAAAATGTAATGAACATTAGCTTCCCGCAAATTCCATTTAGAATTACAGATAAAAATTAAACCAAGTAAATCACAATTATAATTTTTGATTTGGCTTTATCTTATGAAAAATTATTGTGATGGTGGACATCATAAAGAACATTTGATACTTGAAAACACGTAAGTTTTCATTCATCAACTTGAAAATCAACAACCAAATACTTTATTCTATTATAGATTTGTTTAAAGACACATTCATAATTAGAAGTGGGTTGTACTCTACATAAACTAAAAAATTAACAGATACACAAAATAATATTTTGTTCTTGCAGAAAATTAAAAAAGAATGTTACCGTGGAGGTTCAATCAATGATGAGATTAGGAATGTGAGAAATTTTGGGCCAGTCCTCGCCGATCTCCTTTTTACACCTTCTGCTTAGAATTTTACAATTTTTAATGGTAATTTCATTGAGATCCTTGAAACTTTGCATCTCATCTGGTAGAGAACTTAATTTGTTACAATAAGATATTATTAAAGACCTTAGTTTTGGAAAGTTATGAGGCAAAGAAACCAAATTCCTACAAACATTTATGTGTAACTCTTGTAAACTAGGAAAGAGAATCTCGCCCTTTGATGTAGCATTGTCGTCATCATGGAAACAGTTTAAAGACCCCATGTATTCCAAATTAATTCTCTTGAGGCGGGTTAATTTCCCAAGTGGTGGAAGATGCTCACAGTTAAAATTAAAAAAATGAATACTAGTCAAATTGACTAATTTGATTAGCCAACTTGGAGAAAGAACCGTTCCCGTGTAAAATCCTATAACCAAATTCTGAAGACCCGGATTTGGTTCCAATCCCTCAAGAACCTCTGAATCAAATGCTTCTGGTCTCCACGGCGACCAATGTAATTCCAAAGACTTTAGATTTGTTTTGTCTTTCAAATTGGCACTTTTGGCATCCCTTAAACCTCCAACATTCTCAAGTTTATATAACCTCAAATCCCACCCAAGACGATTTAGATTTCCCAGTTCACTAATTCGGGCCCCATCTGCTTTTCCTACAACAAATACTGAAAGCCTTTGAAGGTTGGTTAGCTCTTTTATGCCAACAGGCATATGGCAGAGTGAAGAGGAACCGGTATCTATACGTTGAAGATTCCTCATGTACCTCAAACCCTTAGGCAACTCACAAAACCAATGACACCATTCTAGAACTAATGTTTGCAAGTTTTGGAGATAAATAATCGACTCTGGTAGAACTTTTATTATTGACCGTGATATTTTCAAGTATCTCAAATGTATTAGCTTGCAGATTGATTTGGACAACGTCGAGCTTTTAATTCCGTTCAAGTGCAACACTCTTAGATACACATGGTTGGAGATTTGTCTAATGTTACTTTCATAACCATGATCAAAGACCAACATTGATCGTAATGATCTTAGCTTTTTCAAATCTTGTCTTGAAAACTCAAAATCTTTACATGATAAACTGAGATGAAGCACCTCATCCGGGGTTATCGACTCCTTACCCGGGCCTATGGCTGCGCAATCATCTCCCATTTCATATTGCGCAAGATCATGCATTAAATCATGCATTTTGCATGTCTCACCTATGTATAGATTCTCCTCGACGACATCTTGGAATAACGACCTCCGGACCAAACAAGTAAAAATTTCCTCACCAAGCACATACAAGCTTACATCTCCTTGAGATGGAATAAATCCATTTGCCATCCACAATTCTATCAATAAATCCTTACTCATTTCCTCCCCTTTTAAAAATACACAACAATAAGCGAAACATATCTTCATATGTGGAAGCAATTCATGGTAGCTTAACCTCAAAGCAGGTAAGACATCATTGTCTTGCATCTCCGGCATGAACTTGTCATTTACAAGCCGCCATTCATTCACCCTTTTCTTTGTCGACATTAAGCTACCCAAAGTCTTCACCGCTAGAGGTAAGCCTTTGCATTTCTCCACTATTTGCCTTCCTACATGCTCCAACTCCCATACATTTTCCCTCTGATCTCCTCCGCCCGGGAACGCAAGCATCTTGAATAACTTCCATGAATCCTTCTTTGATAAAACTCTCACATTATGCCGCAACTCAGGAATCTTAGCCAGTAGTCGGGCAGTATCTTCCTTCCGTGTCGTTACCATAATGGTGCTGCCTTTTGCTCCGCAACTTAACGCTTTACATAGCTCCTCCCACTTTATCATGTCCTTGTTTTCGATCCAGACGTCATCCATAACAATAAAAAATTTCTTACCTTTTAATTTGTTTTTATGGCTTGCTTGCATAGCATCCAACCCCGAAACTTCTGAGCCGCATATATCTTTAATTATTTGTTTGACGTTAAACACAGCAGAGACATACACCCAACACTTAAACTCAAAATGCTTCTTCACGGTTTCATGGTTGTAAACATGTTGAGCTAGTGTAGTTTTTCCAATGCCACCCATGCCCCATATAGCACAGACCCGAACATCTTTTTTTTGAACGGCAGCATAGACCCGAGCATCATTTTTAACATTATCGTCATCGTCATGTGGGATGCCTATATCTTGGTTACAAATCTTATCAACTATCATCTCCTTCTCTTCATCCCTTCCATAGATCTTGTACAAGTTTATAAGCGAGCTAGTTTCCCTGTTTGAAATTGCACTACCAATTCCCGAGACATCTTCTCTTATGTTAGTGGGATCCAATTGAAACCGGGATTTATTAGCATCAATGTCTTCTAATTTTTTTCTTATGTTCTTAACTTTATGGGCAATCCTAGATTTTACCATAAACGGATTAAAGCGGGAGGTAAAGAAGGTTTTTACCTTGTTTTTCCTGCCCATTTCCCAGTGCATCCTTTTTATCATAGCTTCAGTTTTGGCCTCGTCGAGCACGTTTTCCACCTCCAGAGAGGCAGATTTGAGAGTCCTAAGCCATTCTTCCACATCTTTGTGTGTCGTTTGCTTCATCTCAGCATCATAGAATACACCTTGAATCTGTTTAGAAGTATTCTCGAGAGCTGAAAGATCATTTTTAAGTCCCCTAAGCAACCCATACTCTTTGATTGCTTCAGAAGTTAATTTCCTTACCACATCCCTCACAAGGGCCGAAGAAAAGGGATCAGCCATGAATGATTTTCTTGTGATCAATCACCAACGACACACCAAATAATCTAAGGACCAAATTCTAATCAATCAGTTGAAAAAAACAAATCTGTGGAAAATTTCTTGTGATTGATCAACAATGAGATGAACAAAAGGATGTGTGTGTGTGTGTGCGCGCGCGCTAAAGAATCTATGTATTAAAGTTACTATATTGAGTAGATACAAAACTCATAATACAAGGCTTCTGGTTATACTATGAGATGAAGAAAAGGATGCGTGTGTGTGTGTGTTAACTTTTAGTATGCTAAAGAATCTCTAATAAAAGTGATTATATTGAGTGGATACCATACTTATAATACAAGGCTTCTGATTATACAATGAGATGAAGAAAAGGATGTGTGTGTGTGTGTGTGTGTTAACTTTTAGTATGCTAAAGAATCTCTGAACAAAAGTGATTATATTGAGTGGATAATAAACTCATAAATGAGATTAAGAAAATGATGCATGTGTATGTATTAACTTTTAATATGCCAAACTCATAATACAAGGCTTCTGGTTATACAATGAGATGAAGAAAAGGATGCGTGTATGTGTGTATGTATGTTTTAACTTTTAGTATGCTAAAGAATCTGTGTATAAAATTGATCATATTGAGTGGATACCAAACTCACAATACAAGGCTTCTGGTTATACAATGAGATGAAGAAAAGGATGCATGTGTGTGTGTTAACTATTAGTATGCTAAAGAATCTGTGTATAAAAGTGATTATATCGAGTGGATACCAAACTCATAATACAAGGCTTCTGGTTATACAATGAGATGAAGAAAAGGATGCGTGTGTGTGTGTTAATATTGAGTGGATACCAAACTCACAATACAAGGATTCTGGTTAAACAGTGGAGTAAATCGCAAAAATCATCCTTGTGGTTTAGCCAAATTGCACGTTTCATCCGTACTATTCATTAAGTGCAAAGATGGTACGTTGACTGCACTGTTACATGCACTTTTGGTCCTTTGACTTAACTGGCATTAAATGACTCCGTTAGCAGTTACACTTTNAATGAGATGAAGAAAAGGATGCGTGTGTGTGTGTTAATATTGAGTGGATACCAAACTCACAATACAAGGATTCTGGTTAAACAGTGGAGTAAATCGCAAAAATCATCCTTGTGGTTTAGCCAAATTGCACGTTTCATCCGTACTATTCATTAAGTGCAAAGATGGTACGTTGACTGCACTGTTACATGCACTTTTGGTCCTTTGACTTAACTGGCATTAAATGACTCCGTTAGCAGTTACACTTTAGCCCCTCTTGGTTAACCACTATTGCAGCACCCGTCCTTTAACCTATAATTTAATTTTTTTTCGAATTAAAAGAAAAAAAAAATCCCTCCCTTTTTTCGAATTTTTTTGAATATTTTTTTTCATCAAGTAATCTTTTTTAAAAAATGTCTTTTATATAAAAATGTTTCGTCAAATAATTTTTTCTTACATTTTGTCCGTATGTTTTACGTTTTTGTCCGTTTTTATCCGTTTTGTTCGTTTTCATCCGTTTTCCTTACATTTTTATACGTTTTTGTCCGTTTTTATTCGTTTTTGTCCGTCTTAATCCATTTGATACGTATTTATCCAAGTTTTGTCCGTTTGTATCCGTTTTTCTTACATTTTTTTCAAAATTTTTAAAATGTCGCAAAAATGTTTTATTTAAAAACGTTTTATATAAAAAAGTTTTATAAAAAAACTTTTAATATAAAAACTTTTTATATAAAATTTTGCGACATATTGAAATTTTTGAAAAAAAATTCAATTTTTTTTGGAAAATCTTTTTACAAAAAGAATTTTCAAATTTTTTCAAAAAAGTATTTGCGGCACATTGACAAATTTGAAAAAAGTAAATAAAAAAAAAATATTAAATTTGATTTTGAAAATTTTTTCTACAAAGAATTTTCAAAATTTTCAATTTTTTTTTTTTTTTTTTTTTTTTTTTTTTTTTTTTTTTTTTTTTTTTAAAAAAAATCAAAATTTTCAATATGTCAAAAACGGAATAAAACGTAAGAAAAACGGATAAAACATATGAAAAACGGACAAATACATATAAAAATGGATAATAACGCATTAAAACGCAAGAAAAACGGACATAACGTAAGAAAAACGGAAAAAAGGGCAAAACGGACAAAAACGTTTAAAACTGAACAAAACGTAAGAAAGCGGACAAAAATGGATAAAAATGGTCAAAAACGCAAAAAAGGGACAAAACGTAAGAAAAAATTACTTGACTAAACATTTTTCTATAAAAAAACATTTTCGAAAAAAAATTACTTGACGAAAAAAAAGTATTCAAAAAAAATTCGAAAAGTAAAAAACAGAAGATTTTTTTTTTTTAATTCGAAAAAAAAAATTAAATTATAGGTTAATGGATGGGTGCTGCATTGGTGGTTAACCAAAAGGGGCTAAAGTGTAGCTGCTAACGGAGTCCATTTAACGCCAGTTGAGTCAAAGGACCAAAATTGCACGTAACAGTGCAGTCAACGTACAATCTTTGCACTTAATGAACAGTACAGATGAAACGTGCAATTTGGTTAAACCACAAGAACGATTTTTACAATTTACTAGATGAAGAAAAGGATGCATGCGTGTGTTAACTTTTAGTATGCTAAAGAATCTGTGCGTAAAAGTGATTATATAGAGTGGATACCAAACTCATAATACAAGGCTTCCCGTTGCTCTGCTTTAATCTTTTCTGCGTTGTATTTTTACATTAAATAAAAAATTAATGTCTCAACTAATTTAACATGTTCCAATTCTAACTGATATTTCTTAATTGTTTGGTGAAATGTCTGATATAATATGTTGGTCCAACTTTGTTGTATGAAAATTAAGTAAATCTTATATTCTTACTTTCTTTTCCAAAGCCACTAGCTTATGTAGTGTTTTCCTTGCAATTTTGGCACATATGCTGATTTTTAGCAGCAAAAAAGACCTGGTTTGTTTGGTTGAAACGTCAAAATTTCAGTTAGTGAGAATTTTCTTATTGAATAGTTTACCGACTTGTTTTCTTTAGTTATAAAATTTACTTTGTGAAAAATACTTTTTGAAAAACTTTGATTCAAATGTAGATGAAATCAACCAACACAAATATGAACACTATACTAAACTAATACAAGTAAGCAATATAAATAAAGAAAGAGATAGAGATGGAAAGATCAAACCGAGACAAGAGATTTATAGTAGTTCAGTCACGAAGCTCTTCTTCGCCCTACTCCACTCCCTGAGTACTCTACTCAAGAGTTGTAAGCACTATGTCAACAAGACTCCCTTCAGGCGGAGAAAATCGTACAGCGTCACTTACGTTATTTTTCGACACTAAGCTAGATGTCGAGTACTAATCTTAGCTAGTACCAATCTACCACGATCCACTCGATCTTTACTTATCACATGATCAACACAATCCTCACACACTACGCTTGATCCACTTGACCAACACATTAACACACAAGCTACAAGAGATCTCCAAAATCTCAACAAGATCACAAAGATCCACACAAGATGACTTAACAAGACTACAACACTTAATGTATGTCAAGATACAACAAGTAACTTCAAGTAATGCAAGTGCACTACACAAAGACTCTAACACTTTGTATCTTCCTGATACTTTGTGCTCTTCTCTTAACTAGTAGAGGAATGATGGTGATCACTTGGTTGGATGAGGAGGATCACTCTTTAAACAAAAGAAAACTAACTAATGATCAAAGAAATTTAAGTAAGAAAGGAGGATGGAATATAAAAAGTTTTGTGTGAAAAAGGATACCCAAAAACTGTGAAGTGGGTTTGTATTTATAGGCAGGGAAAATTTGCCCGTTATAGGTACACGGTACCACTAAATTCAGTGGTACCGTGCCAGACAAAAACGCCCCTATTTTGTTTTTAGTGGTGAAAGTTTATTTGGGAAGTTTGGACCTAATTTGAGGGGGAAAATTAGTTGTTATGAAATTTAAACTTACTTTCCCTTTAAAACATTTCTTTATATTTCAAAAATAATTTGTAAGGTGTATTTTTGAAAAGAAAGTTTTGTCACATTAAAAATGAGAAGTCTAAACTACAAATTCACTTCTTTAATCATTTGTCAAGTTGTGAATTTGTTTGTTCTTACCTAGAGTGATTAACGTAGAAACGGGATATTTCGACTAAAAACTTATTTATGTTAATTTTAACGTCAAATGTGTTCACATTTTATTATCATCAAAACGTAGAGATATCGAAAGATAGAAATAATGTTTTTAGACTTTATTTGCATCAACAATTTTCATATTGTTATCAATCATAGTAATGTGACTTTAAACTGTAAAAGTATAATTAAGCCTAAGAGGGATTTTGGATTATAATAAGATAGTTATAATAAATATTGTATTTTGTTAGTTGCATAGGCTATGGATGAGGTTTTCATTTGGTTAAATGGGAAACAAAAGTATTTCTTGTTCTGTTAAAGTTTGCTTTGTTTGTATTTTAATATTGTGTGTATGCTATGTGTTTTTAGTAAATATGGTTTGAGCTAATGAAATTGTTTGTGTGTGTTTTATATGTTCTGTGTCCGGTAAGCATCTTGACAAATTATCAACAATTCGGTCATTTACTTCTTTGTGATAAGTGTAGCAACGTGAACTAAAACGTCAATACAGAGTACTCGTGAATAGAAAATTTCAGCTTACAAATGCTATAATGGGTAACGGATTGCAAGTTAGCGACTTTTTTTTATAATGTCTTGGTAGTACATGTAAAATGTCTTGCTATTGTAAGTAGCTGATTTGTAGTTTTGTACCACAATATTCATATCATGCAGGTGCTGATTTGTTTTTAACTTGTCCTGGTTTTCATTGTAGCTTTGAATCCATTGGAGGCTATTGGATCATTTGGAGTCAGAAACTTCATGTTGTGCAAAAAGCCTCAAGTGGTGGAAGAAGTTGGTAATGCGAAGCCGGTTGCGGTGGGAATAATAAGGAAGAACTACGGCAGCTAGAAATCGTGGTTCAACAAATCACTCAATATGCAAGTTTCTTCTCACTGAATGCTTGAATCTGCACAATACGTGGAAGTTGTTTTCTTTATATACCTTTTACGGTTTCAGAGATTGCTTTTTATTTCTGTTTCTTTGTTTTGGGAATTTGAATGTGATTTTCCCCGCTGAACAAAAGCATTGGATTTCTTCATTGCACTTTTTTTACACATCGTGAATCTTTAATAAAATAAAGGCTTTAGTTTGTCTCCCAAAGTAAGTGTGCAGTACTGCAGTGTTGTTGCATGATGTATTTTATGCAGTGGAGCTACTCTTGTTTGGGCATGGCATCAATTGATGTGTGGTTATTTTGAGACCAAGCACACCCATGTTAAGTTGTGTGAAAAAGTTGTCTAACAGACCATGTTTAACATGTTCTGTGCACGGAGTTTGGTATGTGTCATAAAGGTTTGGCATGTTGGTGCATTGTGCACCACATGAAGTCATGATTGAGGAATGAACGTTGTTTCTGGGGTCCGTTATACGTGGAAAACAGTCATAGCTTCATTGATGTTATCGTTGGTAGATATTTAGCTATTCTTTTTAGATATTTAGTTTGGTCACATTTGGTCTGTGTTGCAAATTACATCGGTCCGTTTTTCCAAACAAGATATGCAGTTTGGCCACATTCAGTCTGCTTTATGGGTTCATATTCCCTATCAACTCTTGCGTATGAAAGAGAACCATCGTCTCCATCTTGGTGATTGAGATTATTATTGATAAAATTGGCCTGTTTAAACAGAGAAAAAAAAAAAAAAAAAAAAAAAAAAAAAAAAAAAAAAAAAAAAAAAAAAAAAAAAAAAAAAAAAAAAAAAAAAAAAAAAAAAAAAAA
>LBNU01021596.1:21323-49534 GCA_014162995.1 Artemisia annua | reverse complement strand
TTGGAAAAAAGTGCATGGAGTGGGGTTCGAACCTGGGACCTCTTGCTCACATACACAACACCAACACCACGCACCAACTGCCCTAGGGACTTTTTCAGTTTATATCTTGCACTTTTTATTTATATAGTAGTTTTAGTTTATTAAGCTTATTTGGTTTATTTGCTTATTGTACTGCTTATTAATAAGCATTTGGGCATTTTCATATTTTTCTTAGTTCACTGTCATTATAAGGTATTTGTAGAAAAAGTTTGGCAATCTTCAAAATTAGTTTAGTATTTTTAGTAATTAAATTTAGTTTATATAGTAATTAATTAATAGTAAATAATTAAAAAGTCAAAAAAAAAATATTTTTCTTTTTCCTAAAATTTTCTTTTATCATTAGAATTGTAAAAATATAATTTTCATATCCGTGGGCTTAGTATTGCTCACATCTCACTTTTTATTTTGGTACGTTTACGTTATTTATAATTTAAACGTACGATTTTTAGTTTTAAAACGTTCTAGGTTAATTTGGCTTTACGTTTTGGTTAATTTAGTTTGTTTAACTTGTTTTCACTTATATTCGCTTAGCGTAATCATCCAATTCACTATTATCCCTTTTCCCATTCAAAATCACCCGATCATAAGTCATTTTTAATACCATTCACACCTCGCTGGGACATAACGACCCGGGAAAACACTGTATTCCTCGAAAGAACTGGCACAAGCTGTTTGACCATCTTGACCACATCCGTGGTTGACTTGAGTTGACCATTTAGAGGCAATCAAATTTTGGCGCCGCTGCCAGGGAGGTTGTGTGCGTATTCAAACGTATTTGAAGATTAGTGATCTTTGGATATTCACGTCATTGTATATTTACCATCCTTGTTCATATTTTCTTATTTTCATATAAAAACAAAACAGATCGTGAAGTTTACCATTTCAGATTACTCAGGGATTACTTAGTGTGATCTAAGAGGAAACGATTTGGTTATTCAAAACGATTACCAAAAACATTGTAATTCAGTTTTCAACAAACACAAAAAACCAAAAAGATTTTCCTTCTTATTTTCACAAAATGTTTCTTAAAAACTCCAAAAATATTCACCTTTACCCTCTAACCTTTTTGATTCTTCATTTCTTACCCTCTATATCCCTTTGATTCTTTCCTATGTCGTATCCACACCATTTGGGTTGCCAATGGTGTGGTGGCCCTCATAACGGTGGCAATTGTCCCGGTTGTGGCATGGTAGAGTCAGGATACGGATCTGTCTATAACCCGGATCCCTCTTCTCACCATGACACAGCTGATTTATTCCACCAGCCACCAAACCATGAGATACACACATATTTGTGTGAGTTTTGTGGAGGTCCTCATCAAGGATTTGAGTGTCAAACAAGAAACACGTTTGTCTATGAACAGTTTCCTGGTAACACTCAGAACTTTGAAAATGACCAAATTCCATATTATTCACCAAACCAGTCACAACAATCATATTGTTATGAGTACTGTGGAGGTCCCCACTTCAGCTCTGATTGTCAAACAAGGAATCCATTTCCTTGTAACAATTATGACTATTCGTATCATCACCAACCTCCACAGTGCCAAATGATTCAAACAACTCCTCAATCCCCGTAAGACCTTTGTCTAGAGGCTCTTGAGATATTGAAAGAACTTAAGGAGGAGTTGGCTAATATTTCGCTTCGCCATGCTCCAAGTTCTTCTTGCGCGTATTGTGGGGGTCCTCATGATGATTTTCAATGTCAACCGTATTATAATCCTGAACACTATTCTAGTTCTGATATGTCCAGTTTTGACACATCCACACCCCCACAGCTTCCACTCATTCAATATTCTCGTGATAAATCTATCGCAGAATTACTTGCAGAAGAACGAGCTGCTAGAAACGAAAAGAGCATGGAAGAATTACTCATCGAGGAACGAGCAGCTAAAACACGTGCCAAATTTCGTAATGCTGCTCTTTTCGATTACGATGATGACAGTGATGATGAAGATACCTTTTATATTATTCAAGATTCGTCCAGTTCATCAGTTGAAATTCCATCTCAGTCTACTGTTATCACACCCGAGGTTCCCACTAACTCTCTAAACATGGGGGACGAGCATCTTGACACTGTTCCTGAAAAGGAATCGGACCAATTCATAAAGTCTAGTGTTGAGAACCTTGTCCCAATCCCAAGTGAGTCACAGGGAATTCTTGAGCATACGTGTGATTTCCCTTCCCCTCTTGAGTGTTTGATATGTGCCTTTTTGCACATATCTTTTCGTCCAATNAAAAAAGATTTCGTTTCCACACTTGGCTAGTAGTATTACCTTTTTCCGTTCAAAATTTCGGCTACGTGCCGGTACTTTGAATATTGAGGGCAATATTCAATTATAAGTGTGGGGGGGAAACTCTAGTCGAATTTGATCACATTTGTACCTCCTAGTCCCATGGTAACCCCGTTTTGACCAAATTTTTTTTTTTTTTATTTTGAAAGTGCTTTGCACTAACAAAATAAATGGTAATCAGTCCACCATGTCTAACACACATAAGGATTGGCTAATCCTGGAGCAAACGGCTCTAGGTAAAGATATCTCAAATCCGTTGATGGCTTGCAATTTGCCAAAAATTGTATGGTGCTCAACTCACCATATCTTTGTTAGTGAAGAGTTGACTAGCCCACAAGGCTATGGCTTGTGGTAAAGGCAGTAGAAAACCATAACTGGTAATCAACTCACCAAGA
This sequence comes from Artemisia annua, assembly GCA_014162995.1. Classification (NCBI taxonomy): domain Eukaryota; kingdom Viridiplantae; phylum Streptophyta; class Magnoliopsida; order Asterales; family Asteraceae; genus Artemisia; species Artemisia annua. The sequence continues at coordinate 46,807 of LBNU01021596.1, read as the reverse complement.
TGATATCAAAAGGGTTGGCTAGTCCAGAAGCAAACGGCTTTTGGTAAAGACAAATCAAATCCGTTGACAGCTGATGGTTTGCTAAAAATCATATGGTTATCAGTGTACCATAGTTCTTACTTGAACGAAAACATTGGCTACTCCAGAAGTAATGGCTATCTGGTAAAGAGACATCAAATCCATTAAATTTTCAAAACGGGTTGTTCTTAAATTTGGAATTGCTAGGGACTAGCAATTGCTTAGTGTGGGGGATTTGATATGTGCCTTTTTGCACATATCTTTTCGTCCAATTTTCGAGTCATAACAGTCAAAAACACTTCAAAATGGTCAAATAATATCACAAATATCCTCGGAGTGAGTTTTTGCGTGTTTCAGGTACAAAGGATTGAAAACAGTCGAAAAATGAGCAAAATATGAAGAATTGTCAAAATCAGTCCCTGAACTTTCAAGAAATGTCAGAAATGGTCCCGGGAAAGATTTTATGAAGAAAAAGTCAACAAAATTCCACCATGAATACACAAATGACATTTTTGGTCCTTGGATTGCATGTTCAACTTGACAAGTTTCAGTCCCTCAAGATTCAAATTTTACATTTAAGGTCCTTGGGCTTTATCACTTACAAAACCAAATGGACCTTTTGTAATTTACTTAACCAAAATTAAACCCATTACCCACTTAAACCCTTGGCCCAACAAACTTTCAGCCCAACATACAAACAAACCCACCCCACGTTTTTTATAACTCTCAGGTCAAATATCGGTCAACTCCATCCCTTCCCTCTTTACCCAGCAGACTCCCACACCCAGCATAACCACTGCCACACTCCACCACCTTCACCTCAAAATCTACCCACACCATTTCCCATCCCACTACCTCCTATATACTCACAAAACCCTACCTAACCCTTTGACACGCTGGCAATCCCACAAGAGGTTTTGGCGCCAAATCTGGTTTAAGGGCCAGGATCATGCTTACTTTAATTGAATGGATGGGATCAACTCAAGAAAGTACAAGGAACAATTGTGAAAAGTTATCTCTCTGAAAAGAAGCACAACAAGGGAGAATGACCTAATTCGACTTCTATTATAAATAGGTCATTTGTAACAGCCTCCATATCATCCAATTTTCTTTGTATTTTCTATTTTTTTTAGTTAATTTTCCTATTGTAATGACTTTTCTTTAAAGTACTTTAAGTTTTATTCAGTTCTTATGAAATTTCAAGTTTTCAATCAATTTTTCATTTTCTTGCAAAATTGTGTTATTTACTTTGTTTGTACTCAGAATTACTTTCAGTAGCTAGCCTAATTCACTTAAAGGCTTTTGAGGTTTTAAATCCAAGAAAACTAAGAAAAAAAATATACAAGATAATTTCAAAGGAAATCAAAGAAAATATAAAAAAATGGTGGACAAGAAGGTTGAAGCAGCAAGTAAGCTTGGATTGGGTTTAGTCTAGAGCTCATGGGAGCATAGGTTTATGGTTTTGAATCTGGTTCTCAATTGTTCACTCACTTTGGATCCATTTGTAAGCCACATTGTCCCATTTTAATATACAATCTGCCATAGCTGTTATATGTTATTTATTTCTACTTATTCAAGCTTATTTAATGTTAGTTTAAGTTAATTTATTAGTTTCTAGGCTAAATTCATCTAGTTGCTTTGGAAAATTGTTGAAACAGTAACATAAGGAGTGTTTGGATTGAAGCTTTTGATTGAGACATTGTTGTTAATAAGAGTTTAGGTTTGCTGGTTTAGTATTCTTAGGCATTTATTAGATCAGTGGAATCTTGTTCTTGGCTAATTTCACAACAAAAGTCAAAAATTCTTGCCAATTCCTCCAACAGCTTATCTGTGTGGATTTTGGATACCAAGATTCTTTGATTTCAGCTTAGATTTGGTTTAGGTTGTGTAATTTTACTTCATTTGGGCATATTAAATCATACATAATCAGCTTTGGCCTTTTGAAATTCATAAAAGTCAAATTGTTCACAAATTTTGGAAGTCAAAAAAAGTTGCATACACAGAAATGGGTCAGTTTTGTAGATCAAGTGTAGGGTTCATTAATCATTGGATTTAGATGAAATTTTTTGTTTGGTAATCTTTGGTAGGCTGTTTATCAGTATCAAAAAGAATTTTGGAATTTGAAGATCATTTGCTCATTGAAAATCAGAGTGGGAGTTGGTTGTTCACTGAAAAAGTTCCCTTGTATCTCAGTTTTTGCCCATGTTCTTTTGCCCCTAGATTACTCAATAATAGGAGTTAGGCTGTGATTCTTGATGTTTTAGAAACCTCCCTAGGTGAAGTTTATAGGTGTGCTTTTAGTCTTGCCAAATCTGCTTATCTAGTGCTTATTAATTAGCCTTCTTTTAGGCTTATTTTTCACTGCTGCTGCTAAGTTGTGCTCAGTGTATACTGAGTTGTTAGATCTGGTTGTTGTTCTTGTTAGATGTTATGTTGTCTTGTTGTTGTTATTCTTGTTTCTTGTTTCTATTGCTGTTTTTGATGTTCTGTTTGTTTGTTGTTCTTGTTGTTGATCTTGATCTTGTTCTTGTTATCCTTTGTTGATTCTTGTTCTTGTTGTTGTTGTTTTGCTTGTCCATTTATTTGGAGGGGACATACCACCCATGGTTGTCCCGGATCTCCAAACTTTCCCCATGGACAATTAAATTCGGGGATCAAGTCAAGCTAGTGACTCGGTGAACAAAAACATTAGCATCACATGGGTTTTCACCCATGTTTCTGACTTCTTTCTAATTTCCAATAAAGTGACGAGAAGANCAACAACAAACACAACACCCACACTCTTAACCAGTAGCGCCCTAGGGACTTACACGTTTTACTCTCCATAGTTTTTTATTTAACCCCAATTTTTCCCTTTTAGCTTATTTAACCTTTTTGCTTATTTACAGCTTATTTGTACACTAAACCTAGACTTTTTCTATTTTTTAAAAATTAGTTATAACTTGTAGGATTTTTATAAAAAGTTTCAGATTTTTAGGATTTGTAATTTATTTATTAGAATTTAATTTGTGTTAATTAGTATTTAATTCATAATAAATAGAATTTTTGTTAAAAAATTAATTTTCTTTTTTTCAAAATTTCTTTTGTCATTTAGTGCGTAAAAAAATTGTTTGTAGGCCGTAGGATTTGCGTAGCAATAATTTCACGTTTTTATTTGTACGTTGACGTTTATCTTAAATAAGCGTCACGTTTATTTGTTTACTTGTGATTTAGAATTCCCGATACCTATTTTTTATTCCCGTAGTGTTTTAGGACTCCCCTAGTTTTCCAATTGCCTTTTGTTCCCTTTAGGTTATTTTATTTCCTTTCTCGTTCGTTAATTTTCCAATTTCGTTAATTAAACGTACCATAACTCCAAATAACCTTTCACAACCTCATACAAGTCTTTAATCTCGGTCTTTCACGAAACTTTCCATTCACACCTCGTTGGGGTACGACCCGGGGAATCACTTCCCGGTCTCACAAATATCACATTGCACGAGTTTACGAGGTAATCTTTTTCCTAAAAGGTTTACTTGTATTTATCCACGTCTCGTTGTCCTCACGATAACATTGACCTCACTTTGTTGGTATTTTTGATAAATTGTTTTTGCACACACCAAAACACAACGAATCAGTGTTCAAAAGATCATTTTGAGACTTTCTTCGATTCTAACGATGATTGTACATCTTATGGAGACATTGAATATGTTGAGGCATCACTTCCACATTCTGATCCTCTTCTTGAGGAGTTCGCCGATGAACTCACTCACATCAATACACTTCCATCAGGAAGTGATGATGGTCTCTTTGATGTCGAAACTGATCTGGGAGAAATTGAAAGTCTCTTATATCATGATCCATCACTCAATTCTCATTCCAACTTCGAGCTCAGTAATTCACATAGTGAAGAAAATTCTTTATCTTATGGAGACATCAATTATGTGGAATTACCTTCTGAGCTTGTCTGCATACAAGAGAATGTTAATCACCTTGTTTCCGAAACATTCAATACAACTTTCACCAATCCTCTGTTTGAATTCGAATCTGAATTCACGTTAATTTCTGATAATTCAATCTTTGATATTAAGAACGAGGATAGTAATGAGTCTGTAACGGAACAAGAGTTCACAGATTTACATCATATGATTGATTCTCTTCACGAGGATTTTTCTGGTGAACTCACTCTTATCACGACTCCTCCGGAGTATGATCACTTGGATGGCAAGAAAAATCATGATCGGGGGGAGATGTTCTCAATTTGCATAGTCATGACAAATTTTCCCACCCTCCCACCCGAGATGCTTTCCAAACCACAGAGCTTAACTGATAAAATCCAAATGAGTGCAACTGCACTTGATCCTGAGGAAGAAGATCTTGACATGATTGTTATCATGGTTTTCTTTCTTTTCTTCACCTACCTAGTGACTTTCTCTCTTCACTCATTCGGGAGTGAGGATACCATCTTTGACGACGGCATTTCCATTTATCATTCTCGTGAGCCGGGTATATCTCGTCGGTGTGAAACTTTCACGTACTTCAATGTTTGTCCAAACATCTTGAATGAAAGTCCGATGGAGATTGTCTCTTCCACTTACTTCCCCAAGAACCAATGAATTCGGGGTCGAGTCAAGCTAGTGACTCGGTAAACAAAAACATTTGCATCACATGGGTTTTCACCCATGTCTCTGACTTCTTTCTCTTTTCTAAAACCTAAGTGTGGGGGAGTTACCCCTGCTGTATAAAATAAAAAATAAAATAAAATAAAATAATAAAATAAAATGGTGTTCCCACACTTGCCTAAAATCTAAACTTTTTACGTTTCAAAGTGTCGGCATAATAGCCGGTACTTTGAATATTGAGGGCAATATTCAATTCTAAGTGTGGGAGGGGGGGTAATTCTGGCGAATTTGATCACATTTGTACCTTCTAGTGCCTTAATACCCCCATTTTGGCCAAAAATTTTTTCTTGGTGGAAGTGCTTTGCACTAACACGACAAATGGTTATCAGTTCACCATGTCTAACCCACATAAGGACTGGCTAATCCGAGAGCAAACGGCTCTTGGTAAAGATATCTCAAATCCGTTTATGGCTTACAATTTGCCAAAAATTGTATGGTATTCAACTCACATATCTTTAATCGTGAAGAGTTGGCTAGCCCACAAGGTTATGGCTTGTGGTAAAGGCAGTGGAAAACCATAATTGGTATCAACTCACCAAGATGATAGTTTTATTCTATCAAAGAGTTGGCTAGTCCAGAAGCAAACGGCTTTTAGTAAAGACAAATCAAATCCGTTGACAGCTGATGGTTTGTTCAAAATCATTTGGTTATCAATGTACCAAAGTATCATACTGAAACATTTGGCTACTCCAAAAGTAATGGCTTTTGGTAAAGAGACATCAAATCCATTAAATTTTCATAAAAGATTGCTAGGGACTAGCAATAGTTTAGTGTGGGGGATTGATGAGTGTGTAAATACTCATCATTTTTGTCCCATTTGAAGTGCAAAAACATTTAAAAACACTCAGAAATGCCTCAAAATACAGAAAATATCCCTGGATTGTGTTTTTACATGTTACAGGTACAAAAAGGTTGAAAACAAATGAAAAACGAACAAAGTTTGCATAATTGGCAGTTTCAGTCCCTGAACTTTTAGAAATTGGCGAAAATGGTCCCTGGTGATTAATTTTGAGAAATAGTCAACAAAGGTCCTTGGGAATTCACAAGTTGTCATAATTGGTCCCTTGGTAAAAAGTTTAAGATTTGGCAAGATTGGTCCCTGTACTTTCATAATTGACAGAAATAGTCCCTGGGTGTAAATATTGGAAAATTATCATTAAGGGTCCTTGGATTATTGAAACTTGGCATGTTTAACCCTTGTGATAACTTTGGGGAAGTTACAAATCAGGTCCTTCAATTTTAGAAAGTTANATTTAGACCTTCGCATGTTAGGTTCTATATGACTAGTTCCCCAAAATGAAGTTCAACTTCTTCGCTTTTTTGTGTTGGATCCTAATCACCATAGCCTTCTTTTTAACCTATGCAAGTGCTCGAGCTTGTGACCACAGGTAGTGTTAGAATTTAATAATCTTGTCTATTTTATATTATTATTAATATCATAGAAGCACATACGCGGAAGCAAGAATCTTGTATAACATATAATAGTTAACCAAAACATAAAAAAAAACGTACCGTATGCAAATCTTGATTCTTGAACTATTTAAATAATAGATCTATGCATAACCCCTTACCGTTTTGTTATTCGATCTCTTGATAATTACTATAGTGAGTAATTACCTCGTTCTTGTACACACAAACTAATAACGAATAAAAGAGATTGCAAGATCTAATGAAAACACTTTGTTTTTGGAAAACAAAAATCGAAACCCTAAGGATATAGGGGTGTTCGACCGGCCACCAAGAAAGAAAGAAAAGAAAAGATCTAGGGTTATGTGTGTGTGCACAAAAGGTGAGAAAAAAATAACCCTAGCCCTTGTATATATACTAGATGAAACCTGCAGGACAAGTTGGAGTGGGTTGGGTTTCCCCTCCCCCTACACGACTGGCCACAAGGACCAAGAAGGGTTTCTAGATCCTTCTTGGCTCCTAATTTCATCCTAGTCCTTTTCTTTCGTATTTAACAATAGTTAGTTGATGAGTGTGTAAATACTCATCATTTTTGTCCCATCTGAACTGCAAAAACATTTAAAAACACTCAGAAATGCCTCAAAATACAGAAAATATCCCTGGATTGTGTTTTTACATGTTACAGGTACAAAAAGGTTGAAAACAAATGAAAAACGAACAAAGTTTGCATAATTGGCAGTTTCAGTCCCTGAACTTTCAGAAATTGGCAAAAATGGTCCCTGGTGATTAATTTTGAGAAATAGTCAACAAAGGTCCTTGGGAATTCACAAGTTGTCATAATTGGTCCCTTGGTAAAAAGTTTAAGGTTTGGCAAGATTGGTCCCTGTACTTTCATAATTGACAGAAATAGTCCCTGGGTGTAAATATTGGAAAATTATCATTAAGGGTCCTTGGATTATTGAAACTTGGCATGTTTAACCCTTGTGATAACTTTGGGGAAGTTACAAATCAGGTCCTTCAATTTTAGAAAGTTACAACTTTGGTCCTTGTGGTTATATAAGCTTAAAACCAAACGGGCCCTTGTTATTTACTTAATCCCAATAACAAAACACAAACATAAACCCAATCCCCCTTGGCCCATTTCCCATCCTGGCCCAACACCAAACTAATAAACACCCCATATATGTTTACATGTGGTCAAACCCACAGTCAAACACTCCACCTCCTTCCCAACTTGCAACCTGTAAACCCACACCCTGCACCTCTGCCACCACTTGGCCTCCCTATCACCTCCACCACCCCTACCTGTCCCCTACACCTCACCTAAGCAATAAATGCTTCTACCTGCAACAAGCAACAACCCATTTGGCTTATATAACATTTTCCCGCCAAAACCAAATAAACGGCTAAGATTGATTCCAAGCATCCAATGGTTCACAATAGAAGTGGGATTGACAGAGGAACCCACCCTGGTCTATAAAAGTAAAGAAAAGAAGAAAGAGAGAAGTTAGTTAGCTAAGTAGATAGCTAAAGTAGTTTTAGCTTAGTGTAGAATAACGAAGTAGTGTAATTTTAAATTTCAGTTGTAATCTTTAGTTAAGAAATGTTGTAATCAGTCTTTTAGTGTAATTTGAACCATTATTTAACCTTAATTTCAAGTAATCTTTGTTAATTTCAGAATTTGCATTTTTCTTTAAAAATCTCAAGTTACCTTAAAAGTGTTAGAAATTGTTGTTTCCTGTTCTAATAGCCTCTATTAAGCTCGTTATAAGTTTCTACAAGCTCAGTATCTTTTAAAACAAGTCTTAGTTCATTATTTCAAAAATACCAAAAATAGGAGAAAATAGAGTAAAAATCAAAAAATCAGTTTAATGGAAGAAGAAAAGCAAAGATGATGTGGAAGCTTGGTTTAGAGTCTCAGGGGAGACATTAGGATAGTTTTGTTTATGGTTCTTGGTCTTGAATGCTCACAGGCCCTTTGTAAGTCTTACCCTCATTTTATGCTTTCTACTGTAGCTTAGCTCTTTAACTGATTAATTGTGTAGTTTGTACTCCTTTCATGCTTATTGTGCTTAATATGGTTAGTGTTAAGTATTAGATAGCCTAGTTCTAAGTTTGTTAATCATTTGTGCACAATCTCATGTTAACTGCCATTCATGGCATTATTGGTTCTTGTTGTTCCTTTGGTGTTATTCTTGTTCAACTAGCCTCTATTAAGTTTCTTCAATCTGTTTTAATCTTAAAATCAGCAAGTTAAGGTTTTAAATTCAAACTTGTAGTGTAAAAGTATGTTTTAAGGGGTGTTTGGTTTAGTTGTGTTCTAAGGGATCTTGTTGTTCTATTGTTTGTTTTTCTGTATGCTTAGCTCCCTTAGGTCATAATATAGTTAGTTCAATCATCAAAACCTTAGGTCATAACATAAATAGTCAAATTCTCATTTTCATCTCATTTTCATTCACTGTCTCAAGTTTTTAGCTTACATAACCCATCATATAGTTGCATAGGTAGTCGCTATAGCTTATTTTGGTCTCACGTTAGCTTAAAACAACTTTCTCAGTAATCTAGGGTCATTAGAAGTTCAAAAAAGTCAAACTAGAGTTCTAAATCAAAAAGTCAAAAAAGTTCCATACAGCAGAAAAAGTTTTTGATTTTTCATTTCTTAATTTTAAGTCCTTTTTAGCTGAAATTTGGTTTGTAGCTTATTTATTAGATTATATAGTTACTGTTATTTTTGGTTTAATTTTTAGATTTTTTTCCAAGGTCTTTAGCCCTTTTTAGGGCTGCAAATCTTAATTTCAGCAAATTTCTAAAAGGTGTGTTTGGATCAAGGGCTTTATGTGTGATTCAGTGAGTTGTTGTTGTTGTTTTGAGTTATTGTGAGTTTATTTAGGCCATATTAGTTCAGTGAGACAAGAAAAACCATAGGTCATTTGCAAAATAGTCAAAATCTCAGTTGTGTTTCATTGTTTTGCTCACTGTGTGGTTTTTATAGTAGCATAATCATACATATATGTTCATTAGTAGTTAATATAGTTTAGTTAGCTCGTAATATAGCTTATAACTTCATTTCTAATCAGTAGGATCCAATCAAAGTCCATTATAGTCAAACTAAGTTCAACTTTCAAAAGTCAAAGTTGCATACTAGTTAGTTTTTACCAAAATGGTGGAATTTCTCTAGGACTCATTTTTCACTTTTAGGTTCTGAATTTTTGGATAATCTAACTTGGGATGATAATCTTTCTTGGACTATTTTTGTTAGAATTTTTAGAATTTTTTTTTAGTTGGCTTATGAGTGACCGTAAATCCCTCAAATCTGCTCTGCACCTAGCTTTCACTTCTGACCCGTTTTTTAATGACTCATTTCTTGTTCATTATTTGAGTTATTGTTGTAATCTTTGTTGTTTTGGATGCCTACTAGTGCTGTCTTGTTGTATGTGAAGTCTAGTTGCCCTTTAATGCTTATTTGCTCGTTTATTTGGCACTCCAACTTGCCCTTGGACAGCTTGTTGCTGCTGATGCTCAGTTTCATAACTGAGCTTGATTGATCTCTGTCCCAGTTTGTTTAAAGCTTATAAGTTTGATGTTTTTAAGTTTATTTGTGTTGTTTGCTATTGTAGTTGCTTAAGTTTAGCTTAGTCCATGCTTATTTGCTTCATGTGTTAAACTGCTTATCTCTAAAAGCTCAATGAAAACATAAAACCAACCACTGTTGGTTTTATAAGCTTGCACAAGCTTCAATTAAGCTTTTCAGTAAAGCTTCTTTCACATAAGTTTGTTAGTTTTGTTGTTCAAATGCTTTTGTAGAAGAAAATCCAAAAATAATAATAATAATAATAATTTGGAAAAAAGTGCATGGAGTGGGGTACGAACCTGGGACCTCTTGCTCACATACACAACACCAACACCACGCACAAACTGCCATAGGGACTTTTTCAATTTATATCTTGCACTTTTTATTTATATAGTAGTTTTAGTTTATTAAGCTTATTTTGGTTATTTGCTTGTTGTACTGCTTATTAATAAGCATTTGGACATTTTCATATTTTTCTTAGTTCACTGTCATTATAAGGTATTTGTAGAAAAAGTTTGGCAATCTTCAAAATTAGTTTAGTATTTTTAGTAATTAAATTTAGTTTATATAGTAATTAATTAATAGTAAATAATTAAAAAGTCAAAAAAAATATTTTTCTTTTTCCTAAAATTTTCTTTTATCATTAGAATTGTAAAAATATAATTTTCATATCCGTGGGCTTAGTATTGCTCACATCTCACTTTTTATTTTGGTACGTTTACGTTATTTATAATTTAAACGTACGGTTTTCAGTTTTAAAACGTTCTAGGTTAATTTGGCTTTACGTTTTGGTTAATTTATTTTGTTTAACTTGTTTTCACTTATATTCGCTTAGCGTAATCATCCAATTCACTATTATCCCTTTTCTCATTCAAAATCACCCGATCACAAGTCGTTTTTAATACCATTCACACCTCGTTGGGACAAAACGACCCGGGAAAACACTGTATTCCTCGGAAGAACTGGCACAAGCTGTTTGACCATCTTGACCACATCCGTGGTTGACTTGAGTTGACCGTTTAGAGCCAATCAAATTTTGGCGCCGCTGCCGGGGAGGTTGTGTGCGTATTCAAACGTATTTGAAGATTAGTGATCTTTGGATATTCACGTCGTTGTATATTTACCATCCTTGTTCATATTTTCTTATTTTCATATAAAAACAAAACAGATCGTGAAGTTTACCATTTCAGATTACTCAGGGATTACTTAGTGTGATCTAAGTAATTTAAAATACTATATAACTTGTGAGTGGTATAGAATGCACATGATGAAGTGATGATATGTAGACTAACCCTAGTCTATGAAATGTATTATGAATGATGAATAGTAAATGATGAATTGAAATATGTGAATTGTAGATTGTCGAGACTTGGGAAAATGACCTAAAATAAGGAATTATGACAGTTGCCCATCCAAAAAGGAATTTAGTCCCTGAATTCGGTTGGTGTTGGTCTTTGAAGTAGACTCGGTGAAAAGATGTGGGTATTTGAGTCGCATTTGGTCTTCCCGTTCCCAAGTAAACTCGGGACCTCTTCGAGAATTCCAGCGAACTTTCACGATAGGAATTCGACACTGCTTCAGTTGCTTGACCTCACGGTCCATGATTTCGGCGGGTTCTTCCACAAAGTTAAGCTTATCATCGAGCTGAATCTCTTCTAGTGGAATGGCGGACGACTCATCAGAGAGACACTTTTTGAGATTTGAGACGTGAAACGTGTTATGAATGTTGCTGAGTTCTGACGGAAGCTCAAGCCTGTAAGCTAACGGACCAATTCTTTCCAGAATCTTAAATGGCCCAATGTATCTCGGGTTCAACTTCCCTCGTTTCCCGAATCGTATCATGCCCTTCCATGGCGAGATTTTCAACATGACTTTGTCTCCAATCTGGAATTCCAATGGTTTGCGTCGAATATCTGCATAGCTTTTCTATCGACTTCTAGCTGTTTCGAGTCTTTCTCGAATCTGAATTATCTTTTCGGTTGTGTCTCGTACCAACTCCAGACCAGTACATTGTACATCACCAACTTCGGCCCAACAAACTGGTGAACGGCACTTACGACCATATAGTGCCTCGAATGGTACTGCTTTTATGCTAGAATGGTAGCTGTTGTTATTAGAAAACTCGATCAATGGCAAATGGTTAGCCCAACCATTTCCAAAGTCAATCACACATGCTCTCAGTATGTCTTCAAGTGTTTGAATCGTCCTTTCGCTCTGACCATCGGTCTGAGGATGGTAAGCAGTGCTCATGTCTAACTTAGATCCAAAAGAATCTTGCAATGATCGCCAAAAATTTGAAGTAAAACGACTATCTCTGTCGGAAATGATGGAGACTGGTGCGCCGTGCCTCGAGACTATTTCCTTGACATAAAGTCTAGCGAGCTGTTCCATGGAATAATTCTCTCTAATTGGTATGAAGTGAGCTGACTTGGTGAGACGATCTACAATCTCCCAAATAGCATCGTAACCACCTGATGTCTTGGGAAGTTTGGTGACAAAGTCCATTGTAATGCGTTCCCATTTCCATTGTGGAATCTCTGGTTGCTGAAGTAATCCTGACGGTTTTTGGTACTCGGCTTTCACTTTAGCAAAAGTAAGGCATTTGTTAACGTACTTAGCTATTCCTGCTTTCATATCTGGCCACCAGTAAAGTCTCTTAAGATCCTGATACATCTTATCAGATCCTGGATGAATAGAATACTTCGACTTGTGTGATTCATGCATAATTAATTCTCGTATTCCACCATAGAGAGGTATCCAACTTCGGTCCTTGAAACATAATACTCCATCCGATCTCTTCACAAAACCATTTTTATTCTCCGGCATACCATAGATTTTCTCATTTGGTCGGTTTTCTTCCTTGAGTGCCTCAGTCTGAGCCTCAAGAATCTTTGATGGTAACGGAGAAATGATTGTCATTCCCAATGACCTGACTTTCAAAGGTTTGAGTCGTTCCTTCCGACTGAGTGCATCAGCCACAACATTGGCTTTCCCCGGGTGATATCGAATCTCGCAGTCTTAATCACTAAGCAATTCTAGCCAACGACGCTGCCTCATATTGAGTTCCTTCTGATCAAGTATATACTGTAAGCTCTTGTGGTCTGTGAATACTACGCACTTGGTGCCATAAAGATAGTGCCTCCAAATCTTGAGTGCAAAAACAACTGCACCCAACTCTAAGTCGTGTGTAGTATAATTCTTCTCGTGTGTCTTAAGCTGTCGAGATGCATAAGTTATTACCTTCTCGTTCTGCATCAACACAGCTCCAAGTCCTTTATGTGATGCATCGCAATATACCACGAAATTTTCAATACCTTCTGGTAGTGCCAAAATTGGCGCGCTGCAAAGCTTCTGCTACAATAACTGAAAAGCAGACTCTTGTTTCTCTTCCCATTCGTACTTCTGGTTCTTTTGTGTCAACTTGGTCAGCGGCTTCGCTATTTTAGAAAACCCTTCAATGAACCTTCTGTAATATCCGGCAAGTCCTAAGAATTGACGAATCTCTGTAGGAGTCTTGAGCGTAGCCCAACCTTTAACTGCCTCAATCTTTGCTGGATCTACTTGTAATCCTTGGCTATCAATGACATGGCCAAGAAATTGGACTCTTCGTATCCAAAAATCACACTTCGAAAATTTGGCATACAATTGCTCCTTCTTGAGCAGTTCTAAGATTGTTCTGAGGTGTTCTCGGTGTTCTTCTTTGCTTTTTGAGTAAATCAAGATATCTTCAATGAATACAATCGCAAACTTATCCAGATATGGTTTACACACCCTGTTCATGAGGTCCATGAATACTGCAGGTGCATTGGTTAATCCGAACGGCATTACTTGGAACTCATAATGACCATAACGAGTCCTAAAGGCTGTTTTCGGGATATCCTCTTCCCGAACTCCTAGCTGATGGTAACCGGATCTTAAATCGATCTTGGAGTAATAACTGGAGCCTTGTAACTGATCGAACAAATCGTCGATTCTAGGAAGTGGATAACGATTCTTCACCGTTAACTTGTTCAATTCTCGATAGTCGATACACATTCTGAAAGATCCATCTTTCTTCTTCACAAACAAAACTGGTGCTCCCCAAGGCGAGGAACTCGGTCTAATAAATCCTTTGTCTAAGAGTTCTTGCAATTGGTTCGACAACTCTTGCATTTCTGAAGGTGCAAGTCGATAAGGTGCTCGCGCAACTGGCGCAGCTCCTGGTACTAAGTCGATCTGAAATTCGACTTGGCGAGTAGGTGGAAGTCCTGGTAATTCTTCCGGAAAGACTTCTAGAAATTCCTTAACAATTGGTACATCTTCAAGTCGTTTCTCATCCGACTTCTTTTCCGTAACATGAGCCAAGAATACATAACAACCCTTCTTTATGTACTTCTCGGTTTTGATGCATGATATGATACTGAGTCTAGTTCCGCTTTGTTCTCCACGAATAATCAAAGTTTCACCGTCATAAGGAAGATGAACAACCTTCTCATCACAAATGATTCTTGCACGATGTCGAGACAACTAATCCATACCAATAACGATGTCGAAACTTCCGAGTTCTACGGGCATGAGGTCAATATTGAATAGGTGGTTTAGGAAATTGAGAGTGCAACCACAGATAACGGTGTTGGTGCTAGCTAAAGACCCATTAGCTAGTTCGACATGATATGAAATGTCCAATGTGGTTGGTTCAATGTTGAGTAAAGATGCAAATGTAATAGAAACAAAACTTCTATCGGCTCCTGAATCAAATAAAATGGTTGCATAACGATTATTGACGAGGAATGTACCCGTAACAACATTCGGGTCCTCTCTGACATCTTCTCCTCCCATAACATAAGCTCTTCCTGTAGCCATTCCACCTTGGTTTCCAGTACCTTATTTTCTTTCCCTTTGGACAATTATTCTTGAAATGTCCAACTTCACCACAACCGAAACATGTTACTGGAGGTTTCTGATTATCCGCTACACGCGGAGCCTTACATTCCTTTGTCTGATGACCAACTTTCCCGCAGTTATTACAAGGTTTTGGGCAATTTCCAGGGTTATGGTGGGTTTGACATTTGTTGCATTTGGGTAAAGTACCATGGTAACCCTTCTTCTCAACTGGACCTGCAGCATAGGCCTTTGCTGTATCTTGTTTATTGGGTGGTGGTTGAGTAGCGTTGCCACCCTGGTTGTTGTCCCACTTTCTTTTGTTGTCATTAGGATTGGTGTTGTTTCGGTTATTGTTGTAGTTGTTGTTGTTTCGGTAGTTGTTGGTGTTGTTGTTGTAGTTACGGTTACAGTTGGTGTTGTTGTTGTTGTTTGCAGATGCTCCTTTCTTCAGAATCTGAGCTATAAGTCTCTGGGACATCCTGATCGCTTCATCCATTGTTTGCGGGTCAAAAGAAATCACATCACCACGGATGTTTCGGGTAAACCACCAATGAAATTTTCCAACAACTTCTCATTATCAGGAACCATAGACGGACATAGAGCAGCCAACTCTTGATACCTCCTGATATATGTCTCAATATCATTTCCCACGGTCACTGGTTCATAAAACTCTATTTCCAACTTTTTCACTTCTGTGCGTGGACAAAACTTCTTAGTCACTAACTTCTTGAATTCATCCCAAGTAAGCTTGTGGGCATTTTCCTTTCCTATGGGCATTGTATAAGAGTTCCACCATGACATAGCTTCATCAAGAAGAGTACTAGCAGCAAACTTTAACTTGGATTCCTCAGGGCAATTGCATAAATCAAATACACATTCGGTATGTTCGAACCAACGGATCATAGTAGTGGCTCCTACAGTGCCTTTGAATTTTATAGGATCACCACTTTTGAAGTCCTTGTACGTACACTTACGTCCATTAGTTCCAGTACTAGCCTGCCCAGATGTCTCCACCTGGGAAGCGGCCTCAGCAGCTCTTGCAGCAACAATAGCTCTTTCAACCACTAGTGCCTCAGCTATACTATCCTTTACATGTTTTCGGATAGCGGCTTGTGTCATGACCGGTGCGGTCGGTGCAGCCTTTTCTTTCCTTGGTGGCATATTTCTGATAAATCATAACGGAATACAACCATGAGAAATCATACTAAAAATGATCATTGCACAAAATAAATATACAACCACGACATGTATATATATTCACAACATGTATAATTACAACCACGACATGTATAAACATCCACAACAAGTATAAATACAACCACGACATGTATAAACACAATAACAATAAAGAGCAACCACGAAACATCATAAATATAATCACAACACATGAATATAATACATGAAAATTTCGACCTACATGGACCGATATAATAGATAGCACAACCATTCCTACATAGTAGAGTCATACTTGATACATTTGTTTGTACAACAACCAAAAGACAACAAGTTCTTTAAACTATGTCCCACACCCCGGGACTAGGATAATAGTAAAAGCTACATAATACAAGTCTATGTCTAGGCGCCTCCGGGTGCTCCACCAGGTGCTCCAGATGGTCCAGATCCTCCCCTAAGACGCTTGATCTCCTGATCAAACATGACAACAATCTCCTCCAGATGCTCAACTCTAAGCCGAAGAGCAGCCTCCCTGGTATCTGCATTCACTAACCTATCCCACACTAATGCCAACTGATGACTCAATTGAGCTACCTACTCATGATTCTGTTCCTGCTGTGTCTCCAGTTCCTGGTAAGACACATCGATACTAACCCTGCCTAAGACTAGTCCCTTCACCTCCTCCTCTATCACCTCAAGTCTACTAGCAATGGTCTCATCCACCTGATGTCTCAACTTGTCAATCTGACCCTGCTGGTCATCTAACTGTGCACCTAAGGTAACGGTAGTCGGCTCTCTCACTGCTGCAGCTCGAGAGCTCTCTCCTACATGATACTGAGGGGTGGTGGAATATCAGAAGTCTTAGTAATAGGTGATGATGGAGTGGTAACCTTGCACGCTTCTCGAGCAGCAAGTGTAGAGTAGGTGTAGGAGCAACTGTAGATGTAACTGATGGTGATGGTGATGTATGAACAATGGGTATCCTGGGAGTGGGGGTAACAAAGCATACACTCTTCCTAGCATTCCGGAACGTCCTGCGACGGCGGACTGGAAGAGTCTGTCCTGAGTGAATAGAGGTAGAATGAGGTAATGAAGCTGTAGGTGCACGTAAAACTGATGATGGTGCAATGGGAGTTATTTGATGAGTGGGGGCAACCTCATCCTCCTCAAAGGCCTCAGTGTCCTCCCGAGCTGTCAAGAGTGGTGACTGAGGTGCTGGATGAACAGGTGGTGCAACAGCAGTGGTCGACATAGCATCCTCCATCTCAATGTCCGAAGAGAGTATGATAGGGTGTGAATCTGAAGACATGTCTCTGTGACAATCAATGTGAAATGAAATGAATAACCCATGTAATGAAATTATATAACTAATGAATATGCACTTATGATATAATGATGAGATGATATCGTGGGGTAGTTATAGTCTAGGGTATAAGGACAACCTAGTTTGCTATAAACTTTGCTCTGGTACCAATCTGTCACACCCTGAATTTACCTGTTATGGCAGCGGAATGGAATACATGGGTGTAACGATCATGACATCTCATACAAGGTTATATTGAACGACCTAAAGTGTCGTTTAGTAAATACAACGTTTGATCATTAATTTAAAACATACAGAGTTTACAAACATAGGTCCCATAAGGTTTTGCAAGTTTATTAAAAACAAGTTCGACAAGATCAAACGAAACATAACTGCGATGAAATAAAAGAGTGAGACGCGTCGACTTCCACTACTCCATGAAGGTCCAAATGCATGTCAACATGAGTTACTTTAATTACCTGAAAATACATTGCTAAAACGGTCAACAATAATGTTGGTGAGAAATCATAGGTTTATAAAAATGAAATGTTATACGGTAACCTCAAGTATAATATGTATGACAAAAGTCAAATGAAAAATAGTACAATAGCCCTTAAGCTCATGACCCCGAAGCTAGACAGAATGAAATGCCCCTCCAGAGTGTTTTGCCAGACACTCTAATAATGATAAAAATGAAATGCATCCGTTTGACTGTTGGTATATCCAACACGGATGGAGGCGTCACCCTCAATAGATCTATCCACTCACTCTCGCTTACACATAATTAAAGGTTCATGATAAATAGGGGACCTTAACAAGGCAATGCGGTAACTTAAGCATTGTACATGAATTTGATACTTAGGCCCGTATGGAAAATGGTGCAATGTATTCTCCCCCGTGGGATTTGAAAACAATAAAAAAAATGTAGACGGGGCTATGAAAACTCACATGTAGTGATGAAGCAATATGTTATGAAGTGAACTGAAAAGACAAGGCGCAACTCCTAGCCGCAACCTAATATGAATGAAGTATAATCTAATTTAGATTATATAATGATGTTAGGAATGCTTGTGCATATGTTATCTATACCACTTGTACTCTTTGAAAATAATGTCTTTCGTTAAAAATACATGTTGATGTCTCTTTTAGTGTAAAACTACTTTTCAAGTAATTAGGATGAATCGATACTCTACGATCCTTGTTTGGTATATCGTTGGTAAATATAGTGTTCTTATTGTTGTTAAATACTTTTTATAACTTGAGGAAAACATGTTCAACTAATTTCACAAAACTAGTCGTTAGTACGTAGTAAATATATTTCTCTATTAGAAGCTGTCAAAAATAATAATAGTTATCAAGTTATAAACGTGAATATCTTGGTCGTTATAAGTCCGTTTTTACCCGTTCTTTCGGCCATGGTTTCATCTTAGAGTGTATTTTCTTTATCTTTGGTCAAAATTTAGTCCATACCTACTGAGTTTACCATATTTTAAAAATAAGACCAGTAGCATATATATTTGTTAATAATGGTTTTCTTAGCTTGTAAATAGTCCAAATTCATCATCAACAACATCAACACATCCCTTAATCTACCATGCACCTTCCTAGGGTGCCATGGGTTCCCTAACATTATTTTCAAGCCTTTCTCCATGGATTTAAATAATATATGTTTACAAGGTTAAAAATGATATAAAAATGTATATAGAGTGGTATAAATTACATATCACTTCATGTGGAAATATAATGAATATAACATTGTAAAAACATCATAATATCATGAAAATTGACTTGGTTTACTTACTTGAAGAGTTTATATATTTTTGATGAAAAACCTAAATAATCTATAGGTTTATATTGCAAAACCTTGTAATAGATTAATATTACTACTAGGAAATAACTTTGGTCTTGAAAAAATCTTGAGTTCTTGCTTGTTGGATGTTGTAGCCGAGCACACCAAGGGAGAAACAAGAGATGAAATATTTTTTTTTATCTAAGTTTGCATGTATGAATAAGTTAGGTGTATGGTGGCTTATATATGAAGAATTTTGAGGTAACAAGTGTCTAGGACACTTGTTAGTGACCGGCCAATGGGGGTGGGGGGTTTTAGTGGGAAATTTTTGTGTATTACCTTGTTTACGGAGTACCGTTTAGTGTATAGTTTGAGTAGTTTTAGCGTTTCCGTGTACCGGGTTAATTATAAATAATTTTTAAAGTAACTATTGTGACAAAACGAACTTGTAAAAATTATAAAAATATAATTTTTGTGTTTTGATAGATATTGCTTGGTTAGTACAAATATTCTTGTAAGCAAATGTAAAAGAAGGTTTTTAATGTATATAATTCTTGAAATATAAAAGAATAACTTTTATAATTTTTGTGGCAATATTTATAATATATAAAATATTTTAGTGCCATAGTAGGAATTGTTTGGTGTGATGATACATTTTATTGATCACTTGTGATTATTTATTTGTAATTACATATAAGTAATTTAAAATACTATATAACTTATGAGTGGTATAGAATGCACATGATGAAGTGATGATATGTAGACTAACCCTAGTCTATGAAATGTATTATGAATGATGAATAGTAAATGATGAATTGAAATCTGTGAATTGTAAATTGTCGAGACTTGGGAAAATTACCTGAACTAAGGAATTATGACAAACATTTGTGTAAACCCTTGAGCTACCAAACGGGCCTTATAGGTGTGTACATTGCCATCCATGTCAGTCTTTAACTTTTAGAGCCATTTACTCCCAACTACCTTGGCACCAGGAGGAAGGTCTACTTCAGTCCAGACTTCATTATCATGCATGGATTGCATTTCCCCATTCATAGCAACCTGCCATTTTTCCTTTTCAGGACTTTTCATGGCAGCCTTATAACTAGCAGGTTCATCAAGATCCCCTAGTATAGACTGATCACACTCTACATTAAGACAGAGTCGTTCAGGTGCTTTCACAGGTCTTGTGGACCTGCGAATGGGAACCACTTCAACTTCAGGTGGAGGACCCAGACTATCTGGTTCTTCAGGAAGTTGACTAGTGTTTTCAGAAGGTTATGCATCATCCTGATCGTCTTTCAGATCATATACCCTCCCACTTAATTCTTGAGATGTGAGTTCCTTTTCCAAGAAATCTCCATACCTTGCAACAAATACTTTGTTTTCAGGAGGGTAATAAAAGTAGTAACCTATCATTTCCTTTGGGTATCCTACGAAGATGCACTTCACAGATCTTTGTTGGAGCTTATCTGCAGAGTCACGTTTAACATACGCCTCGCAGCCCCAGACCTTTAGATAAGACAAGTTAGGAGCTTTTCCAGTCCATAACTCATATGGCGTCTTATCAACCTTCTTTGTTGGAACCATATTAAGAATGCGAACACCAGACTCTAAAGCATAATCCCAGAATGAGAAGGGAAGAGTTGTTAGATTAAACATAGATCGTATCATATCTTGCAATGTACGATTTCTTCTCTTAGACACACCATTTTATTGTGGAGTATATGGAGAAGTAAGGTGTTGGAAAATTCCTTCCTTAGCTAGATAATATATGAACTCTTGACTCAGGTATTCACCACCTCTATCGGATCGAAGAGCTTTAATCTTCTTTCCAAGTTGCAACTCTACTTCTGCTTTAAACACTTTGAATGTTTTAAAGACCTCATGTTTATGTTTAAGTAAATAAACATAACCATAACGACTATAATCATCCGTAAATGTTAAGTAGCTAGCACCTAATGCGTGGTTTTGCAACCTTACAACAGGTTTTCCCTCTCGAGGGATCTCAAAAGGCTTACGACCCCACCAGGCAGTGTACCTGACCGATGTAGTATAGTGTGGTGGTAAGTGCGGGGGATTTATCGTTCTCCACAGGGAATAGTATCGTTAGGTATGAAAAGTTACTCTAATTAGGTCTAAGGGTGAGGGAAGATTATTTTTGTATTTTTATATTTTATGAAAGCAAGTAAAATCTCGAGTTTGAAGGAGTGGGCGGAATTAGTTGCTAGCAAACTAACTCAAAAACTACTATTGCAAATAAAATAAATAACTAAAACTAAGTGGTTGTGAAACTTATATGGAGACAAGTGTGTTTACTTAGATTTCCTTACTCCCTAACTATCTTTTACCGGTTGGTTAGTGCGTATTAATTGCGTGGATGACGGGTGTATTCCTTAATACCATTAGTGGGGTGGCGTACGTACTTTCCCAAGTCTATAAGCTCCTACTTCACTCCTATGTCGAGCCGGCTAAGAAGCTCCTAACATGGGATCATTAGAATTCGCTCATGCATTAAATACAACCATAATAACCTAGTACGCATTGGTTCATGTTTCTTAAGACGTTCAAGCAAGTTACCGTATAGGAGGTTAGCCAGTTTTCTTAAGCCTAACATCGATAAACAATCATCCAATACAATTAATAACACACCAACAACCAATAATCAATAGTTAGGTTTCATTAGATCTAAGCAAACACAAGATAAATTTAGCCTAACATGTTAATGAAAAATAGAAAAGTATATATAGAAAATACATTCTGACGGCGTCAGGTTATAGGCTCTGACGTCGTCAGCTCGCCGCCATTAGGGTTCTCGGATCACCTAGATCCATCTCTGACGCCGTCATGTACAAAACTGAGCTGGGTCGTCTCTCTTTAACTTAACAATCATCCAATACAATTAATAACACACCAACAACCAATAATCAATAGTTAGGTTTCATTAGATCTAAGCAAACACAAGATAAATTTAGCCTAGCATGTTAATTGAAAGACAAGCATAAGATATAATTAACCAACACATAGACATATTGATTAATTTGAAGGGAGACTTATCTTTAATTGAACATGGAAGAATCAAGGGTGAAAAACCCTTGAAAAATCTGATAAAATCGTCTAGGGTTTGTTCCCAAAAAGTTGCACCCTAATGAATGAAAAATAGAAAAGTATATATAGAAAATACATTCTGACGGCGTCAGGTTATAGGCTCTGACGCCGTCAGCTCGCCGCCATTAGGGTTCTCGGATCACCTAGATCCATCTCTGACGCCGTCACGTACAATACTGAGCTGGGCCATCTCTCTTTAACTTTACACCTGACGGCCTAGTATCCATAACACCTGATGCCGTCAGGTATTATTTTCACATTTTCTTCTTAGGGCGTCACGTATAGTCAGAATCCACTCCTTTGTCTTGGTTGGCTGACGGCGTCACCTTGTGACTCTGACGCCGTCAGGAAGGATTTCCAGCATTCTTTTGAGACTTTGTCATTTTCTTCACTTTATGCTCCTAAAACGTCCAAAATGAGGTGTTTTCCAGAATTCTTCTCAAAAGTACCTAAAATGACAAAAGGAACGATTTAAGACAATATTTGATCATATTATCACGAATTAGGGCTTAAATGACCCCCTAAAATGGGTACACTTTTCACCTCATCAAATACCCTTACAATTGAGATTTGCTTGTCCTCAAGCAAATAGGCTTTTATTCCAATCAAAATATGAGTTAGAGGTCATTTAACACTAATATAAAAGTAATTACAACAAATAGTTACTCGACCCTAATCATAATAAGCACGGAAATCATACACTAGCACCTCACAAATAGTGTTTGGATACTCTCATCTCTCGGGTGTTATAAACCTATACAACTACATTTGAAATGGAATAAAATCACTCACTACCTGTCATAGCAAATAGATTACCATAGGCTTGGGAGAGGATCAATTACTCCTCCACTAGGCGTAAGCACCTAAGATAAACTATCAAAGAGGGCTTTCCAAAGGGTTGTAATGTAAGGTGTAGGGATATGATAAACACGGTTTGGTTGGAATAAAGGGTATTTTACTGGTGGCAAGTTAATTATCATGATCAAATACATGTACTATACAATGTTGCTAAGCCAAGACTCGACTCAACTTAAGCTAAAAACGAAATAACAAAAACATAAACAAACATAAAAAGAAACGGGATGGTAGTCCGTATGTTTTTTCTACTTCTCTTTTTCTCATTTTTTTTTATTTTTCTTGATTTTTTCGATTTTTTTTCTTTTTATTTTTTTTTTTTATTTTATTTTTTTTGTTTTTTATACATTTTTACCCTACCATCCAAAATAATACATCAATGGGGCCTCGGTTCTCCCCTTACACTTGAACTTTTACATACTTTACAAATAACTAATCTAATGACTCGAATTAAGATAATCGAAAAACTTGGAGTACTTTTTAAAATATTTAGCACATATGGGGGTAATAATGATGTTCTTCCCCATTACTCCATTAAACTAGTACTCTACCCATGAGTCCCAATCGTCCCAAAACAATATGTACAAGATATGACTCGACTTGGCAACCATGTAATCAATTAGATAATTAACAAAGGGTTTAACATAAATGTTGTCACAATAATGCAGTAAAGATGAGTGCATACAAGGTAGGCTAAGGCGATTTGGGTGTATATTTAAGTGGGGTGTAACAAATTCTCACTTTGAGTAAGAAGCTAAAAGGTCGAAACGAAAAGATAGGCTCTGAGGGGTGTACTAGGGGTATCGTGTACCAAAAATGGGTACAACGCAAAGGGTGTGGGAGAATTACTTGACCAATGTAGCCAACGTAATTATAACAAAAACACGGGTGTAAAACAGAGGGTTAATCCTAATGCCCCTTATCATGTAGTAGATCTAACTACACGAATGTAATCTCACTTGTGGATTTGAGATGGTCCTAACGCAAGTTCTAGAATCTAAGTGCTACCGGTACACACATCATAGCATAAATGCTTTTCCTACCAATTCTAGGGGCGAACCTCTCATATTTGGGGTGGAAAATTTTTTTTAGTGGTACGGTTTTTTGTGCTAGTCATATAACTCCTATCCATGAGACGCTCATTAAAACCAAAGTTTCACTCCTAAATGTTGTAAAAAAATTTAAATTTGGCGCTAAAATTGCCGTAACAGGTATTCTCTCAGTTTTATTACACACCTACCATTAAACAAACAAAAATCAAGTGTAATTGCATTCTCTAAGATATCGTAATTTACCCCCTTACACTTAAGATGAACATTGTCCCCAATGTTCAAATAACAAGATGTAAAAGTAAATAAGGTAAAGAATGAAATCAAATACTCCCCTGATTCGCTCGGTGGATAAAGTGGTAACATGGTTAGATCTTCTTCCAAGAAAATGAACGCTCAAAGCTTCCCTTCCGAAATATAAATCATCTTCTTGTCCAACATAACCTGTTAAACCTGAGAAAACAAACACGAAAAACCAAAGCATCAAACCGAACAAAGACAACTCACAACTAGATGTAATTCCAGACTTAGAAATAAAACAATTAAAGATATAATGCTTGCAAAATGAATGTTTACAGATTACTGGAAGTTTTAATTCCTAGAAATTCTGTAAAACATTGATTGTGACTCGATACAAGCATTTGACTCGAACAAACACTAATATGTATGCTAATTTAATATTGTTATGATTCATGTTCAATCTTGTTCTTTAAAACAGATTTAGATTTCCCTTACACTTATCTTTTGCAAAATACCTTTATATGTAGTTAAGACGAAGTTAAAAACAAAATAAAGCATTTTCACAATTTAATTTGAAACATGAACCAATAACAATAAAAATAAAACACACATACAGAAATAAAAACAAACAAACAAACAAACAAAACAAATAAAGCAAATAAAGCTTGGGTTGCCTCCCAATAAGCGCTTGTTTTTGTTCGAGTCACGAGCCTGACTCTACCCTTATTTAACAGATATAGGGGAGGTTTTTCCTACACTTAGAATTAAGTGCGGGTGGAAGTAGCGATACACACCCTTAGGGTGGAAATATGCCACGTGAGGTGAAGGGGGTGAGTGAATAGCTTCCTTCATCCTAAAACTACCCGGATAATATTGGTTGATGGGTGGGTCGGTTCCTCTTTTGTCTCCTAGATGTAAATCTAAGGATGAAAAGTTGTGTAAAGGTTGAGGTTCCAGTTTATCAACACTAGGAAATTCCCTAGAACTAAGAGTAAGGTTATCATTACAAGTGTTCAAACCTATATCCTCTAGTTGTGTGTGGTTCCAAGGTTCTACCTCCATCGGGATTCCTAAAGTCTTTTCTACTTCTTCCGGGTAAGTCACGGGCGGTGTGGGTGCCTCAAATGATGGTTGAGTATTTTGTGAGCTTTTGTTATTTACCTCATCATTCCACGTGTCAAGATCACCTATATCCTCATCATATGTTTCTTGAGATTCAAAGTCATCGATCATAAAACCTAGGTCTTTTTTATCAATGTGATCATGCTCGGCTAAATCCTCCTCAATTGTTTTCTGAGGTAGTGATAAAAGCAAACCTAGTGCTTCATCCAACTTATGGTTCATTGATACTGCTCTATCCACAATTCCTTGGTAAACTAGGTCGCTTTTCCTATTAGCTTCACTAAAACGAGATCCTAAACATGGAGGTTGTTCATAAGAATCTATCCTA
>LBNU01021595.1:68771-88066 GCA_014162995.1 Artemisia annua | reverse complement strand
ATGTTTTTGGTTTGGATTTCACCCAAAGTCGTTTCTTTTCTCATTTTAGGTACTTTTGAAGGGAAAATCACAAAAGAAGCATTTTCGGGCGTTTTCGGAGTGAAAAAGGGCGGAAAACAACAAAAACTCAAAAGACCTTGAAGATTACAGAAGGTGACGCCGTCACTCTATACTAGGTGACGCCGTCAGGAACAAGTGAAGTCCAGAATTGGAAAAATACTCGTGACGGGCCAGAGAGTTCGTAGTGCAAATTGGTGACGCCGTCAACCAAGGCCGTCAGATCTGGAACCAGTAATTATGACCACGTCAATGAAGGCCGTCTGAAAACCCTAATCGCCGTGTTGACGACGTCACCTATTGGGTTGACGCCGTCAGCCCGCAAAATCTATATATATAGAACGTTTTTCTTTTATAAAAAAAGAATTTTATTGTGGAGAACTTGGGACCAAAACCCTAATACGAGTTTTACAGACCTTGGAGGGTATCCAAACCCTTCCAACTTGCATGTTCAACTGAAGATAAGTCTTTATTCATACAATATGTCTATGTGTTGTCTGATATATATTTGTGCTTGTCTTTCTTTTAATATGCTAGGCTAATTTACTTTGTGTTTGCTTAGATCTAATGAAACCTAATTATTGATTATCATGTGATGTGTATGTTGTGATTGTATTTGGGTGAATGTTTCATCTACGTTAGACTAAGGAAAACTGGCTAATCTCCTATATGGTAACATGCTTGAACGTCTTTAGAAACGTGAATCATATGTGCGTTATTGGTTTTAAGGTAGTATTTCATGCATAGGTTGCTATCGGTGAGCTCATGATAGGATGCTTGACGTATCGTCATAGAGTGAGGTAGGAACTTATAGAGTTAGGGAATTGAACGCACTCCCTACGACTTGTTAGGAATACACCCGTCATCCACGCAAACTCAACATACTAATTACATGGTAAAAGATAGTTAGGGAGTAATGAAATCTAAGTAAACACAATTTTCTCCATATTGTTTTCACAACCACAATAATTTTAGATATTTTATTTTTCATTTGCAATAGTAGTAATCTTGGGTTAGTTGACTAGCAACTAATTCCGCCCACTCCTTCAAAACCGAGATTTTACTTGCTTTTATAAAAATATAAAAATACAAAAAGAATCTTCCTTCCACCCTTAGGCCTATTAGAGTAGTTTTTCTATCCTAACGAATACTATTCCCTGTGAGAGAACGATCAATCCCCCGTATTTACCAATATCCTATACTACTACGGTCAGGTACACTGCCTGGTGGGGTTGTAAGCCTCTTGAGATCCCTCGAGAGGTAAAACCTGTTGTAAGGTCACAAAATCACGCATCAGTAACGAGGTTGGGCTTTCTATGCTTTTAGTGGATTTTAAGAATGCTTTCAATCTAGTCGATAGGAGCGTATTACTTCAAGAAGCCAGGAAGCCTTGCACATCTATTGCTCCTTGGGTTGAGTTTTGCTATGCCCGACCTGCTAGACTTTATTACGATGACTCTATCCTTTGGTCTTGTCAAGGGGTTCAACAAGGGGATCCATTAGGTCCGTTGTTGTTTCCCCTAGCTTTACACCCTTTGGTTCAGCCTATTAATCAGTCTTATGAGCTTACCCTTCAAGCTTGGTATCTTGATGACGGTACTATTGTTGGAGATACCCTTATGGTTGCCAAGGCACTTGACATCATCAGGAAAGATGGTCCGGCTCGTGGTTTGTTTTTGAATGTTGATAAAACTGAACTCTTTTTGGCTTGTGGAGGATCCTAGAAGCAGGGTGGACGGTGTTTTTCCTGTTAATATCTCTCGCCCGCTCAAAGGTGTCACTGACTAAAACTGGTAATGTCTCCTATGGTCCTTCTTTTCAGTATGCTCTTGATACTTTCAACGTTACTTGTAACATTGATGCTCTCTCGGTCACCAATGGCGCTTTTGCCCCCCATATGATGAAAACCTTGGCAAAGTGTTATTTTGGTGTTATTGAGAAAGACCTTGTTTCTAAGTACTCGCTAAGTCCAAGACAGGTGGCTATTCTTAGTTGTATGCGGGCCCCACATGCACAGGATTTTCTATTCACCATCCCTATTGACGGCTTGGGACAGAGGATGGACCATCGCCAATTTCGTTTTGTGTTATGTTATAGGCTTGCTGTACCTATGTTCTCTGAAGGTAGCATTTGCCCGAGTTGTAATGTGCATCGCATGGACATATGGGGAGATCATGCGGTCCACTGCTCTAGTGAAGTGGGTGTGAAATTCAGGCATAATTTGGTGCGTGATATTCTTGTTGATATATGTTCTAAGGTTGGGATATGGGGTTCCTTTCGGAGGAAGGGAAGGAGTTACGACCTGCAGATTTGTTATTATTTAATTGGCCCCAAGGTAAAGATGCATGTTTGGATGTGACTGGTATCTCCCCATTTGCTGGTGCGGGGGCGACTTCATGGGCTCCTGGGGTAGCCTTGCACAACGCTGTGGAAAAGAAAAAGAGAAAGTATGCGTCCAAATGTTAGGACAACGGATACAAGTTCATACCATTTGCCTTTTCTACATTTGGGGAATTCGATGCAGAGGCTTTGGACACACTTTCACGTATTAAATCTATTGCCATTAGCCCCTCAAATAATGCTAAAAATAGTGTTTTTATATTTCATAGAGTTAACTTTTGTATTCAGAAAGGAGTGGGAGCACAACTAATGTCTAGACTCTCATCCAACTTTCTGTAAATTTTTATAGTTCTAATAAAGTGATTCTTTAATAATAATAATAATAATAATAATAATAATAATAATAATAATAATAATAATAATAATAATAATACTGAAATAATAATAATAATAATAATAATAATAATAATAATAATAATAATAATGATTTTTAAGTCAATTATCTGATGTTATCAAACACCAGNAAAGATGCATGTTTGGATGTGACTGGTATCTCCCCATTTGCTGGTGCGGGGGCGACTTCATGGGCTCCTGGGGTAGCCTTGCACAACGCTGTGGAAAAGAAAAAGAGAAAGTATGCGTCCAAATGTTAGGACAACGGATACAAGTTCATACCATTTGCCTTTTCTACATTTGGGGAATTCGATGCAGAGGCTTTGGACACACTTTCACGTATTAAATCTATTGCCATTAGCCCCTCAAATAATGCTAAAAATAGTGTTTTTATATTTCATAGAGTTAACTTTTGTATTCAGAAAGGAGTGGGAGCACAACTAATGTCTAGACTCTCATCCAACTTTCTGTAAATTTTTATAGTTCTAATAAAGTGATTCTTTAATAATAATAATAATAATAATAATAATAATAATAATAATAATAATAATAATAATAATAATACTGAAATAATAATAATAATAATAATAATAATAATAATAATAATAATAATAATGATTTTTAAGTCAATTATCTGATGTTATCAAACACCAGAATTTATATCTTTTATATAATAAATGAATTACATCTTTTCGGAGCGATTTTGCAAAAACAATCTTATTGGAAAAAAAATTGAGCCAATCAGATTGCTCGATTTTGATACGTAAGCAAAATCGTATAATTTAATTGGTTAATAAAAAGTCAAAATTGAATCAAAATCGGTCAAACTTCATTAAATATCGTCCAAACATAAAAACAAGCAAAAAAGTACAAGTGTCAAAATTGAAAAGAAATAAACTTAAAGAAAACGGAGGTAATTATAATAGTTATGGGCTAAAACTGAAAACAAAGGAAACTGATGTTCCGACACACAGAAAAAGAAACCTTATCTCTCATAAAACCCAACTTTCTTTTTCATTCGAATTCTTAATTTTCAAGATCAAATTCATAACCTTATCTCTCAATTCGGTTAGATCAAATTGAATATGTGATTGAAAAATCAAGATCGCGGTAACAAACACAACTAAAAAAGATCTAAATCTAGCATACATCATAACTACAAATTCGTATGTGTCTCAAGTCTCAACCTAAGGGCTCAATCCCACGAAGAGTTACCAATATAAATGGTAATGTTTGATTTATACTCTTATACAAATACATTGTTAATTTGTATGTAACTTTTTTGGGTATGAATTGATTTGTGGATGTGGACTTGGAAAAGGAGAAAACTAGATTTGTTAAGCAAATTCGTTCTTGACTGAGGTTTTGAAACCATTTAATGAAATTACTATAAGAATTATATGTTGTTTTGATTAGAGGATTTTTTAATTACCTGGGTTCCTACATTGCGAGCCTACTAATCCCAGGGCGACTACGATTAGAGGATTGTTGTTTGATTAAGTAATTTGTTGAAGGGATGAATCATTTGAACAGTATGTTTTGGTATTTGTTGTGTTCAAGACTTCAATACTTGGACATTAGAAGCAATAGTGTGGTCTACAAGTGTGAGATTATGGTTTTTACATAACAGAGTAAACCCAGCATTCAGTTATGAATGTTAATTCATGAATGTAGCATATGGATGAGAAAGTTATATAATATTTCCTTATAATTAGACACTTTGTTTTTCAGGGAGCAGAGTCTAAGCAGCTGGCGTTCTCGACTGCCCAAGCAACAGCTTCAACAATGCATCAATGAGACAATGAGTTAGAAGTTAAGATGCAAGAGGTGTTCGAGATTCAGGAAAACTTAGTTATAAGTAACATTCACTAAGCTACATTCTTCAACCTATGTTATTCTCATAGAAGTGTAAAATAGTCATTACACAGAGGAAAGACATCAAAGCAAAGTTTCAAATCACGGCCTCAGCTTCCCAAGAAAAATTGACAAGTGAACATAAGACCTATATTCAAACGAATATAAGGAATTGGTGGATAACCGCTCAGAGTGCTAAGATCAATTACATCCCAATGTAAGTTTCTACTATAATACTCATTCTCATTTTAATTTTTATTTAATACACTGCTTAACTAATTTTTTTAAGTTCAAATTGGATTCTTATATCAAACATGTGTGTAATATGTTTAACGGTCGATTTTAGTGCCGATAACAACATATCATGATTTCAACTATATAAGTTATAAACTTATGAAAGTAGGTCCAGTCGAGGTTGATTGTATGTGAC
Organism: Artemisia annua; assembly: GCA_014162995.1. Taxonomy (NCBI): domain Eukaryota; kingdom Viridiplantae; phylum Streptophyta; class Magnoliopsida; order Asterales; family Asteraceae; genus Artemisia; species Artemisia annua. Next base: position 82,992 of record LBNU01021595.1, on the reverse strand, counting down.
TATTTATAGGCAATATTGATCCAATGGACATCTTGGCATCACAGTATGCATTACTAATGCCCCTTCACCCAATAACTTATCATTTATATATTGTTCCTCGAAGAAAGTTCTTTTTTTGCTTTACACTTATTAACCCTATGTGGTGCCTTACCCTCACAAGGGTCATTGTAGTTTTTCACTTACACCTTTGTAGAACATCACCACATGTTTCTTCACTAAATGTTCTCAGTTTTCGTCCTTCCTTCCCATCGATTATGGGACTTATATATGCTTAATTTAGATTCTCATTGGGTTTTTTTTTATCTGCAACACTGTTGACACTAATATAGTCATATTAACAATCTGATCAGTGGTTGTAAATGTAGAATTTTCCTAGGAAGAGCTGTAGTTGCTATGTTTATCTAAATGGAGTCGTTCTACTGACCCTCACACTGTTACTAATATTTCTTTTCTCCATAATAGAGTTCTTATTGTTCATAATGAAACTTAACCTGAATTGACCCATTTATAAACAAACATGTCATAATTGACACCTCGCACTGGATAGTTTTGAAAGATGTTTAGTTTAGGTTGTTTTAGTGTGTGTGTTATTGGAAGCAAAATTAAAAGTTGAATCGTATTCTACGAGTACTTATAATTTTATTCGTATTTAGGTGTCTCTTATTCAGTTTTATTTACATGTGCAGTTTAACTTAAGGATTTTATTTACCTGATCTTTTACATTGGCAATTTTATTTATACTTCTTAAGGATTGGAAAAAAATATAGAGATGATGAAGCAGAAAATAATGAACCGGTTTCAGAAACGCAATTCATCAACTTCATGTTTTGCTGAGTTTAAATCATGTGAAAAACTTGAATTTAAATTTTCAAGTCTTCAAGCTCTTCAGGTAATATTATTATTGATATCGATATCATTTTGCGTTATGCGCACTAACTGTTACTAAATCATTCAGTATTCGTGTTTGTTAGTTTGTTAGGGATGATGTTATTACACTACTTTTTTCTGTTAGATGAATGTTAATACTATTATACAACTGTTTTTATAATGTTTATGGGTTATAAAATCTTCTGCATTGCATTTGTGTCTGTTATGTTATATAAGATAAAGATAGCTTTAGAAACTGTTTTGGTACAAGTTTATAGCCTTGGGTTATTGCATTTGTTTCCATGTTGGTACTCGGTACCTCGAGTGTGCCTTAGATTATAGTTTGCGTATTAGTACTTCTTGCGTCGTGGTGAATATGAATGTGGTGAAATTTATTAGTTAGGATTGAAGATTAAGTGTGTTGGATTGTTTTCTTTGAAGACGAGTTGGATTGATTAATGTTCTCTTTTTAATCTTGCAATATATATCACATTGGTTGCAGGTTAAGATTGGAGACACACTTCGGCGCTTCAATGCACATAATGGTCAAGATGTATTTCTCACTTTTGGCCAAATTGTCAAGTAAGACTTCTCACATTTCGAGCTGTACAATGGAAGCTTTAATTAAGTGAATGACTTATATAAACAAAATAAAATAATGTAGCCTTTTCAAATAGTATTTTGATATATATGTTTTATTTAGATTTCGGTTAATCAACTAATGGAAATTACATCTATTGATTTCCATACACTATGTTGGTCNGTGGTGAAATTTATTAGTTAAGATTGAAGATACTATTAACACAAGCTGGTTGGTATGTTTCTTGAATTATGCTTCGTTGACTGCTTGACCTATGAAATTCAATGGGCGGGACTATAAAATTTGATCTGTTTCTTTATTTATTATTTATTATTTTTTTTATATATTTTTGTATTCAATATCGTTTATGATTATTGGCTTGGGATTTTTAAAATTGAAAATAATAGAAACAACAGAAGTTTTTTTTGTGAGATCAATGAAGTTTTTTGTTAATAGATTTTTTATAATGTATGTAGTCCACTACAGGTCACCCAACTTTCCCCATCCAGAATCTAAATCTGAAGATTTCATAAGATTTTGAAGTGTTGTTGCATAATTCTGTGGAAAACATAAGAAATAAAAGATATGCTAATTTTGATTTAAATTTATTTTGTATTGGTAATTGCTAGCTAGCTACATACTAATACATATTAGAACCATCAAATTTTTCTTTGCAAATTACATGTTCGTGAAATTTTGTTTTAACAACTTTCTTGATTCTTAAGTTAGAGGTATCTGCAAAGCGAGTTGGATGGGTATTGTTACTGTCCCAAGAGGATTTTTTTTTTTTTTCCATTAGGAGGGCTTGCGAAACTATTTCCTCAAGATTGGGAGGACTTTGTTACTGTCGTTATTTGTCTTTTTCACGTCCTTTTTTTATTTGAGTAATCTACTTTTGTGTGCAGGCCTGAAAGGATTTCGTGAGAACATCAATAGTATAATGGACATCTCACTTATAATTTTTTTTAATAATATATGAACACGGGTCTAGATGCATGCAGTTTCTCTTTTTTGCCTTTAAATCTAAATTTGGATACTTTGGTTACAAGTATCTTCATTTAACTTGACATTAGCTAGGGCTTTATTTATAATTTAAGAGACATTTCCTGAGATTAGCTTTTTATTACACATACAAAGCTTCCATTTTTGGATGGCAGAACCCAATAATGCCTTAAAGTATCCCCCAGGGCATGAACATTTCCGATCTTAATTGTGAAACCAGGTTCTAATTTGTTAAAACTCTATGCTTAATATAATTTTTCTCAATTCTCTATTCATTTTGACTATGATAAAGATGAAGAAGAAATTTAGAGGATTCAATTTCGTCAAAGAGTGGTATGGTCAACCTTATTAATTCATTCCAGACGGATACCTGTCTCCGCCAGAAAGACTCCAAAGTTGATCCTCGATAAGGAATATGTAGATTGATGCCCTATGCATTTGGATGAGCTTTGTGCCGGATTTTTCCAAATAATGTGGTAGCACGAGCATCTCACAGTGTTAGGGAGTTTGAGGTGATTACCATTGGGACAAAATGTTGTTCACTCTATAAATGCCAGAATTGAAGATTGGTCACAATGAAATCTCAGTGTCTCAAATGAGCTTTTTAAGACTTTTATTTTACTTTCAAAGGACCTCTTATTCATTTTTAACCATTCTAACAGCTTTTAATTACACTGACGTTAACCAAAAAATATGTCAAAGTATGTGTAGTGTAGTAACACCTCTCAAAATTGTCATGTTTTTATCTAGCGATTATAGGCACTTGACTACTTGGCCATCGTATTGCTTTTTAGGTTTCATGTAATCATCTGTTATTGGATGATAATGTTTAGCGCATGGTTAATTTTTTGTGATTGAGTAATAACATTCAAAAGAAAAGAACCTTAAAAAGGAGGGGTTCTATTTGTCTTAATAGATTTTACGATAGAACCTTAGAAAATAAATATAATCTTAAGTTAATTTTTTATAAACTTAAGTGTAAAGTTCGCAGTTTGCATAACTTCAAATAAGTTTATGAATTGAAGAAATACCTCCAAACTCTTTATTAAAGAAAAAGACGACAATTATTTTATTATTATGATGATTGTAATATCTAAAACTTAGTATATGCACTTCTAAGTATATAGTTTCGGTTTCAAAACTTCTTTCGCTTCTAAAACACGAAGACCTAAAGTAATTTGATTGTGTTATTCTTTTTAATTTAATTAAATTTTTATGCCAAAACCCCGTGCGTGCACGGATATTATAACTAGTTGAATTTCTGTGAGAATTCATTTGTGTGATTTGATTTCTGCACTTCATTTCATTCCTCTAAATTTCCCCATATCAAACATCAACTAAGGTTTTAAAATGTTATCTCAAATATTTCATTTCATTTACATTTATTTTAAAATGTTATCTCAAACGTCTCCGATCATCTTCTCCGGTGACGTGCTCTGTTCATAATTTGTTCTGTTTGTATGTAATTTTACTCATGTGATAGATTTATGATGTATGTGTAACGCTTAATCGTAATTTAGGTTTTATATACTTATGCGAATTAATGAAGGTGTGCATTTTAATTAAGCTTTGGCGATTATCTCGGTTTTGTATAAGCTAAAGTGTGTAGACTAGTTGTTTTAAAAAGACGTGTGTGATTTAGATTGAGATGGGGTAAAATATGGGGAAATATGAGTTCCTTTAGTTATCAACTGCGAATATGGTTTTTGAAGAGTTGGCTTGTGACAAACCTCGGATTCTAAAAGCATTAAAGTGTTAGATAAGTTGCTCAACAGTTGTAATGTCATGCTCTGCACTTAAAAATGTTATGACATATTCAACAAGAGGGGATTGAAATTAGTTTATCAAAGTTTTGAATGTAATGGCGCATCTGTAGTGATGACCTCTTTGCTTAGTAAGTGTTTTATCATAAAATTCAGATTACCTAATGCTCAAANACTAATTGGTGGTCTATTGCTTATCAATAGTCTGGGATTTTGTTTCCAATCAACTAAATTATTTATGTAGAATTGATTATTTGAGTATATATTTAGACTGTTTCCAGAATAATGGTGCTTGGCTACCACCTTGACTTGCACTCTTTTGATTGTTTATCAGACAGTTCGTTTAAAGTCATTTTTACATGTCCCGTTTATACTCTGTTTTGTATCAATACTTTGTTTTAGTCGTTGTGAGAAGACATGTAAGTTATTGTTTTGTTGTGGCAGGAATTGGAGAAAAAGACACTAGCTTGAAAATGGGTTGAATAAAAGGATGAAAATGCTGTTATCAGTCACTGATGTATTTCGCGTTCTCTGCGTTTCTGCAAACACCTGGTCAAATTACTTTCGTTGCTGATTTTCAAAAGGGTTTACGAGAATCTTTACGGGAAATATTCGGTGGGGAATGTTATCATGCTTATTGCCTCGGGTATTTAGCAGAAAAACTTAATAAAGATTTAAAGGGTCACTTCTCGCATGATGCTAGACGCCCTCATGGTTGAAGATCTTTATGCTGCTGCACATGCACCAAAACTAGAGGCTTTTGAAAAGTGTACTGAAGACATCAAATCCATTTCTCCAGAAGCTTACAACTGGGTTATTAGAAGTGAAACTGGGCATTGGGCAAATACGTTTTTTGGTGGGTTAAGGTATAACCATATGACGTCTAATTTTGGGCATCTTTTTTAATCATGGGTTTCGGAGGCAAACGAGTTACCAATAACTCAAATGATTGATGAATTGAGGGGTAAGATGATGCAGTTGATTTATCAATGTAGAGTTGAGTCGAGTCAGTGGATCACTCGGTTAACACCTTCCATGGAAGATAAGCTAAAGAATGAAGTCATTAAAGCTCAATCAGTCCAAGTTTTGAGGTCACATGGAAGCAAGTTTGAGGTTCGATATGGTGAAACTGTTGATGTAGTTGACATTGAGAATTGGGATTGTAGCTGTAAAGGATGATAGCAATCTGCCAACACGGAGGCGATTTTGACACCCATGATGACGGGCTTATGACTTATATTGGTGGGGAGGCGTATGCTGTTGATCTTGATGAGAATATGCAGTTGAGTGGTTTTAAGCAAGAAATAGCTGAAACTATCGACTCAACTGTAGACGGGATGATCCTTAAGTACTTTTTGCCGGGGAACAAGAAGAATCTCATTACTGTATCTAAAGATAAGGACTTTCAACGAATGGTGAATTACTACAAAGAAGCTGATCAACTAGTGGTCTTTATCATGAAAGAAGCCCCTCCCGGAAAAAACACCAAGAAAAAATAGCCTGCTCGAAGGTAAATTCTTTAATATGATTCACCTGATTGTCTACTGTGTTTCAAAACTGTTTATTTAATTAGTGCGATATCGGGTCGTAGTAATCTGTTTTTAAACTTTACTTAGACGGATTCTGTTTTCCATTATCTAATGATGAAATCTTTTTAACTTATCTACAGTGACCTTTACCTTAAGTTATTTTCATTTTAGGATCTCTCTACTAAGTTCACAAATAAAGTGTTCTTCTTGTTTTGTCATTTCATCTATATTTCTCTTTATTTTCTAGAATATCTATGGGAAACCAATTCCAAGTCGGTGTTTATATAGCAATAAGACAGTTGCTTTATTAAATGGTTTGAATGTTTGATTCAGTCTCTTGTTTGAAAGAAAACTAGAGGCATAGTAGGACAAATTCCCGACTATAGCTTGACTAGATATCTGTGTTAGGAACTGCCATAGAGTCGTTACCTAAAACTATATAATATTGATTTGCTCTCATGATTGTAGTTTACCAAGCACTCAAAGCAGTTTATTATACCGAGTTGATTATCTAAGACTAAAATAAAATCACTTTGATTTGCTCTCATGATTGTAGTTTACCAAGCACTCAAAACAATTTCTTCCGCAATCATGCCCCTTTTGGTCTTTTTATCTTTAAATATTCTAATTAGTCTTGATTCTTGGATGAAACATCTTGGATCATTTATTTTTAACTAATCACATTGTGTCTTAAAAACATAGCTTTTATGGAGGTTATCTTCGGATGGTTTCTTATTGCCTGAATTTTGTGTAGGCCACAAAAGACACCACAAAAAGCGGCGGAAACAGCAGTTGTTGTCCAACCTGCCAGTCTCCCTTCTCTGGCCCCTACCTTAAATAATGCACTCGCTCTTAATGAGCCCACTGACGTTGAGATGGGCAATGAAATCACTCCTGTTCCAATTTCCTCCAATCCATTCCCTATGGCGGTCATCGACAATGATCAACGCATAGCTGCAAGGCAATGGGAAAATCTTATAACTGGTGTTGGCCAAAGGTTCCATTCTCTAGCCGAGTTTCGGGAGGCATTAAGGAAATACTCGATTGCGCATGCGTTTAACTTTGTTTACAAAAAGAACGAGAATCAACGAGTAACTGTGAAATGCAAAGCCGAAGGTTGTCCTTGGCGGATTCATGCTTCAAAACTCTCAACTACTCAATTAGTATGTATTAAAACAATGAGACCCACACATAATTGCCAAGGAGTTACCTCAAAGGCTCCTTTTCGAGCTAAAAGAAGTTGGGTCGGGAATCTCATCAAAGAAAAAGTCAAAGAATCTCCTAAAATTAAGCCTAAAGACATTGCTACTGAGCTTAAAAGAGATTATGGGATTGACTTGAACTATTCTCAAGCAAGGCGTGCTAAGGAATATGCAAGGGAACAGCTGTTGGGATCATATAAAGATGCATACAGTGAGTTACCATTCTTTTGTGATAAAATAATGGAAACGAATCCCGGGAGTCTTGCTACTTTTAGCACAAAGGAAGATTCTAGCTTTCATCGTCTCTTTGTTTCTTTTCATGCCTCGATTTCTGGTTTCCTGCAAGGTTGCCGACCCTTTTTCCTTGATAGTACTCCTTTGAATTCAAGATATCAAGGCATGTTATTGACTGCAACTGCAGCCGATGGTGATGACGGGGCGTTCCCGGTGTCATTTGCGGTTGTTGATGAGGAAAATGCTGATAATTGGCATTGGTTTTTAACAGAACTCAAAGATGTTGTGCAAAACACCTGGTCAAATTACTTTCGTTGCTGATTTTCAAAAGGGTTTACGAGAATCATTACGGGAAATATTCGGTGGGGAATGTTATCATGCTTACTGCCTCGGGTATTTAGCNATTTCTGGTTTCCTGCAAGGTTGCCGACCCTTCTTTTTCTTGATAGTACTCCTTTGAATTCAAGATATCAAGGCATGTTATTGACTGCAACTGCAGCCGATGGTGATGACGGGGCGTTCCCGGTGGCATTTGCGGTTGTTGATGAGGAAAATGCTGATAATTGGCATTGGTTTTTAACAGAACTCAAAGTAGTTGTGCAAAACACCTGGTCAAATTACTTTCGTTGCTGATTTTCAAAAGGGTTTACGAGAATCTTTACAGGAAATATTCGGTGGGCAATGTTATCATGCTTATTGCCTCGGGTATTTAGCAGAAAAACTTAATAAAGATTTAAAGGGTCACTTCTCGCATGATGCTAGACGCCTCATGGTTGAAGATTTTTATGCTGCTGCACTTTCACCGAAACTAGAGGCTTTTGAAAAGGGTACTGAAGACATCAAATCCATTTCTCCAGAAGCTTACAACTTGGTTATTAGAAGTGAACCTGAGCATTGGGCAAATACGTTTTTTGGTGGGTTAAGGTATAACCATATGACATCTAATTTTGGGCATCTTTTTTACTCATGGGTTTCGGAGGCAAACGAGTTACCAATAACTCAAATGATTGATGAATTGAGGGGTAAGATGATGCAGTTGATTTATCAACGTAGAGTTGAATCGAGTCAGTGGATCACTCGGTTAACACCTTCCATGGAAGATAAGCTAAAGAATGAAGTCATTAAAGCTCGATCAGTCCAAGTTTTGAGGTCACATGGAAGCAAGTTTGAGGTTCGATACGGTGAAACTGTTGATGTAGTTGACATTGAGAATTGGGATTGTAGCTGTAAAGGATGGTTGCTTACGGGTTTGCCTTGTTGCCATGCTATTGCTGTTTTGGAATCATACGGGAGGAGCCCATATGACCATTGTTCTAGATACTTCCATGTCGAGACATACCAGCTGACGTATGCGGACTCTATTCACCCTATACCTAATGTTGAACGGCTAATGGATAGTGAAGCTGAAGATGGTACGGTTCTTGTAACCCCTCCACCCACTATGAGGACTCCTGGTAGGACCAAGATAAGGAAGGTTGCACCAGGTGGTCGTATTGGACCTTCTGATTTCCTTAAACGCCAACTCCAGTGCGGCAAGTGTAAAGGGCTCGGTCATAATAAGCGATCGTGCAAGTAGGTGTTTCGTTTTTTTTTCTGACTATAATACTTGGAATAAATTACAGATACGGTCCCTGTGATTTGCTTAAAAGCACGGAGTTGATTTCTCATTAATAGTAATTACAGATATGGTCCCTAAAAGGTCTGCTTTAACAATTGGTCCCTCAAGCATGAACTAATGTCACAGTTGGTTCATCAGTTAATGTAGTTAGTTTTGCTTTTGTCTCTAATCAACGGCGAGGGAACAATGTCTTAATTTTGAGCAAGCCACAAGGACCATTCATTTAATTCACCCTAATAATAATTTTGTTTTTTTAACCGCTAACCCATGAGGTCTTGAACAAAATTGTTTTTTTGTTGCAGAGAGATTGAGGACTAGCATGTTGCAAGTGGCCGAAGATAATAAAGCGGACAGCTGTGGAAGCCCTGGGCAGAGTTGGTGTTCGTAATTTTAATTTCTTAGGCTGTTTGTTTAGTTGGGGTTAGTGTTCTGTCTAATGTAAATGCTGATAGTTATTTCATTAGCAGGCTTTGCTTTTGGGAAAGATTTTAAGTAGAAGTTAGTTTAGTTGTGGATGGTTGGTGCTTAATGTTTGTGACTGATGCTGGTTAGGTTTTTGTTTTAAACAGTTTTACAGTCCTTGTATGCACAGTTAGTTTGATTTTCTTATTTGCTTTGTCAATCGTCACTTTGCTTTGTAATTTCAGTATCTCTAGATAAGCCTCTCACCCTTATGAGGCTTATTACTGTATTGTTTCACTGCATATTCTTAGTTGCATGCCATTCTTTATGCTTTTGAAACGGTGGTATCTAACACCTCTGCGATTCCGTCTTTCAAAACACCCTTTTAATTCTAGCAGCAAAGAATTGGAAATGCCTTGATGGGAGTTGAATCTTAGACTTGCTTAGGGCATCAAGTCTATGGTGAATCTGTTACTAAGCAACTTCTTGAACTACATAAAAATAAAGGATGGCAATTGGCAAATACTGATTTTACATGATTTATGTTTGATTATATATAAAATACTACTGTGTTAGCAAATGCCCATTGAGTAATCAACTCCAATTTGTTAATTTCCATAATAGATTTATGCTCGTCTCACTCATCTGCATGTTGTTCATTGTCATTTGCGCCAAGGCGCGTAATGTTACCTTGCTTACACCTTGTTACAGAACATTTTCGTTATATCACGTTTCAGTATGCCAAAAATGAATTACTGATGTATATGATTGTATATCAAGATTTAATATTTAAGGCAGAACTAATATTTCACATTCCATATATATACCCATCGCTTTAAGAACATAGAACATACGAACTTAACTTATCCAACAACTACAATTTTCTACCAAACAACATTTGCAACACGTATTCTTCCTAAGCCTCAGCATCCCTCTGAAGCTTCTTGTAAACAAACCCTTTAGCCAAAACCACAAATATAACTAAACCAAAGCCACTCAAACATGCCAAAAGCCAATAAAAATAATCTAGGTGCATCGTGTTCAAATTTCTCCCCTTCAACCACTCATCGCCACGACGTGCGGTAACCATTCTTACAACCGATACCAATGCACTGCTCATGAAGCTCCCTACACCCAAAATACTCAAATAAGCTGCAGCCCCCAAACTCCTCATTTCATCCGGGACCTGATCATAAAACAACTCCTGCAGACCAACGATCGTTAACATGTCTGCCACACCCATCAAGACATACTGTGGTACTAACCACCAGGCACTCATTGGAAAAACTGATTCTTGATCATCCATTAGTCCTTGGTGTTTTGCAACATTGCTCCTTTTGGATTCAACTAGAGCCGCCACAATCATTGTTAGGATTGAGAAGAATATCCCAAAGCCTATTCGTTGTAGCATTGTGATTCCCGAGGGGTGCTTAGTGAGGTGTTTAGATGTTGGGATGATGACGCGTTCATAGAATGGGATAACGGTTAAGATGGTTAGGCCAGGGATGACTTGAAAAGATGCTGCTGGGATTTTGAACCGGGTAGAACCGATGGTGCGGTTTAATTTTTCAGCTTGTAGGGTGTAGAAGGTGCCTAGTTGGGCTATGACAATGGTGAATATTATGCAAGATATCCAAATCGGAAGTAAGCGCATGAGGAGCTTCACTTGCTCTACCTCGTTCACAGTGCAGAGTCTCCACTCATCATGTTTTGCTGCTGATTTGTCTCTGTCATCTATTATTGCTGCCTTGTCCAAAAACCTGTCATATTTCGAAAATCATCACTGCCTATCTCAAGATAATTGCACGAAAGGAATAGCATATAGTTTCAAATGTGCATACTTGATGCGGGTTGTAATTAACTTTATGCGGACTTGCATGCAATAACAGAGACTCATTAAACTATATTTTTAAGACGAAGATTACCTGAATTGATTGGTGCGGGCCAAGAGTCTGGTTTTAGCAGCACCACTTTCCTCCCCTTGGACATACACGTTGAACTCGTTTTCTAGGGACAAGTTCCTCTTTTTAACCGCTGCCACAATCACCTGCGCCACCTTTGTAATTGGGCTTCCCACCTTAACCTCCCGACGATACGTATTCTTCCCGGCTAAGAACACAACAAATGCGGCTGCCACCACCATTGCAGGTATAGCAAACCCCCAGCCCCAACTAATGTCGAATTGCACAAAACTCACAGCTAGTGTGCCACTTACGCCTCCAAGCACAATCCCCAGATACCACCAGTTGAAAAAGGAGTTCTTGACCGCTTTTTCCTCTGGAATACCATCGTCAAATTGGTCGGCAGCAAATGTCTGAATGCATGGACGATGTCCGCCTTCACCAATGTTGATCACGTGAAGCGCGATGAAGAACGGTAGTACTTGATGATTGGGATGTATTTTCACCACAGATATCACCAACATCAGCAGTCCCTAGTACACAAATTGTCACGAAAAAAGTGTAATCAGATGTAGTAACTTTTTTTCAATTAAGTGAGGTCGGTTTTTAATCGTGTAGTTGGTTAAAATGTAAAAACCATCAAAGAAAGTGATCGTATCTGAATACGAAAAAACGTACGTACCAAGAGATAGGTAATCGAGCAAGCATATATATATATTTCTTAATAAAAATCCTATGAAACATTATTGCACCTACTGAGTGTGCATAAAGTCACTGAATTTCTTGCTTTCTAATTTCGTTATTATTGTTTTTACCTTTTAAGAATAAAGTCAACCTAGCTACATATGTTGAAATTAATCATATGATTCTGCCTCTAAAACGTTGTACTGTATCCACATTTACCATAGAGAATATCATATGTAATAAAAAGTTCAATAATTTTTTCAAAAGACAACTAGCTAGTACTCCGTATAAGGTTAGGCATATATGTTTAGAGATTTGATAACATATAGAAAATGTAAAAAACATCCTATGAAACATTATTGCACCTATTGAGTGTCTGAGTGTGCATAAAGTCACTGAATTTCTGTTTTCTAATTTCGTTATTATTGTTTTTACCTTTTAAGAATAAAGTCAACCTAGCTACATCCTATCCTGTGTAATGTTGAAATTAATTATACGATTCTGCCTCTCAAATGTTGTACTGTATCCACATTAACCATAGAGAATATGTAATAAAAAGTTCAATAATTTTTTCAAAAGACAACTAGCTAGTACTCCGTATTTAGGCATGTTTAGAGATTTGATAACATATAGAAAATGAAAAAAAGTACGAACCAAGAGATAGGTAATCGATGCGAAGATGATCATGTTGAATCGACCAAAATAAGAATCCGCTAAAAAACCACCAACAAGGGGAAAGATGGCCGAGACACCATGCCATATATTGACATTTTGAGCTGTTAGCAAGAGGCTCTTTTAGAACTCTTGTTAGGTAATTGATGAGATTTCCTGATACCCCATAGTAAGCAAATCGCTCTCCGAATTCCACAACTGTAACATCAACACGTCCAATAGACAGGGAATCATATATATGTATATACAGATGGATATATAAGATGCTAGAGAAAAATACACTAGGACCAAAGAGCTTACACATGATGAAAATGGCAGCTTTCCAACCACCTTTGGTAGGTCTGTTCGAAGAAGTGTTAGCATCCATGCGGTCACATTGGTTAACAGCCATTGAAGTCTCCATTGCCATTTAAGAAAAGTAGTGAAAACTAAATTTAAGTGTGTAAACTATAAAGTGCTACTCGTAGTATTTATAAGAGAAAGATCGAGTTACATTTGCTTGCTCACACAATACACCCTTTTGGCAGAATACAACAAATGTAATATAGCCACATTAAAAGGGATTTACTTTGTACATTTTAGTATATTTTTAATAAATTTAATTTCAATGTAGTTAGAAAGTGTATAGATTACTTGGGAAAAAGAATAATTCACATAAATGTGGTTAATTGGTATATATTGCACCACTATTAACCCAATACATATATATTAAAATTTTATTTAGTCACAAAATAATTGTTATATTTTATAGGTTTAACCAATCAAAAATCTTTCTTAGATGTCAATTTGACATCTTATTAGTTGACAACCACTTTTCAAAATCGTGCGTAACATTTATGATAAGCACTTACTGACTTACTATACGATGGTAAAAGTTCACTATCATATTTAACTTATTTCTCCAATTGCTATCTTTATTTAAAGAAACCCTAGTAGAAACGTTATCATGCAAGTCCTATGCATGTTCCTTTTTTCTTCTTTTGCATATTATATATAACTTCGTGTAGACTTAAGTAGCTAGATTGATGGAATCGTGTTTCTTTGTTATACTAGATCGTTTAATTATTACTTTTAAACGTATTTTCAAATACATTTTAAAGCTAAAGTACGTAATCTTGCTTTTTTCGTAATCTTAGGCTATGTGTGCAAACTGGACACTAAGGGTAGCGTTGCAACAAGATATATATGAAACTAATTTTATCCATAATCTTGTAACTATTCTATGTAAAAAGGTTGAGCTAAAATGTGTTAGTTGTTTAAGATAAATCTTTTTTTTTTTTTTTTTCTTTTAACATCCTAAAACGTAAATGTTTAAGCTATCATAAACCATAATCAAACTTAGATAATTGTGAAAAGAAAAAAAAATCATTTTAACTTTATTAAGATCAATTCATGACTATATTCCTTTACATGTAATTCTTGAGAGTAATATATTCACTGAAAAGTAAATTACCATAAAACCTACGTTTATGTAATTAAGCAACGAGAAAACAACTATTATAAACTTATATATATATTGTAGCGAAGTAAATATGTACGAGAAAACATTATTATTTTTTTGCGTAAAGTGTAGTATTTGATAAGAGAGAGTGGGGAGGGGGAAGTTACATTTGGCTTGCTACCACAATACACCCTTTTGGCAGACATACGAACAAATGTAGCATTAGAAAGTGAGCATATAGACATAAAGTAAACAATATTGTAATATCTGTGACATTTCTTTCAAATTTAACATTAAAAAGGGATTTACATTTAAGCATGTTTAGT